>JXTB01000244.1:467362-544579 GCA_002914805.1 Parasponia andersonii
TCGAAAAATAATCGAACTAACATCGAAAATTTAGAGCAGCCTTATTTTCTATTTTAAAATGTCATCAAAAATGTATCGAAATTTCAGCACTATTCATCAAAACCTCATCGGATTAAAATCGAAAATCTATTTTAAAATATCATCGAAAATGTATCGAAATTTCGACTCTGTAAATCAAAACACAGTCGAAATACCATCGAATATCATTGAACTGTCATCGAAAATTGTCGAACTAACATCGAAAATTTAGAGCAGTCTTATTGTCTATTTTACAATGTCATCGAAAATGTATCAAAATTTCAGCACTATTCATTGAAACGTCATCGAAATAAAATCGAAATACAGTCGAAATAACATCAAAAGTTTATTTTACCTATTTTAAAATATCATCGAAAAGGTATTGAAATTTTGACTCTGTAAATCGAAACATAGTCGAAATACCATCGAATATCAACGAATTATCATCGAAAGACATTCTATCTAACATCGAAAATTTAGAGCATCCTTATTTCCTATTTTAAAATGTCATCGAAAATGTATCGAAATTTCTGTACAATTCATCGAAATGTCATCAAAACAAAATTGAAAACCTATTTTAAAATATCATCGAAAAAGTATCAAAATTTTGACTCTGTAAATCGAAACACAGTCGAAATACCATCGAAAACACGTCGAAATACCATCGAATATCATCGAACTGTCATCGAAAAACAGTCGAACTAACATCGAAAATTTAGAGCAGCCTTATTTTCAATTTTAAAATATCATCGAAAATATATTGGAATTTCAGTACTATTCATCGAAATAAAATCGAAACACAGTTGAAATAACATGGAAAGTTTATTTTACCTATTTTAAAATATCATCGAAAAGGCATCGAAATTTCGACTCTGTAAATCGAAACACAGTCGAATACCATCGACTATCAACGAACTGTCATCGAAAAACAGTCGAACTAACATCGAAAATTTAGAGCAGCCATATTTTCTATTTTAAAATGTCATCGAAAATTTATCAAAATTTTAGTACTATTCATCGAAACCTCATCGAAATAAAGTCGAAAACCTATTTTAAAATATCATCGAAAAGGTATCGAAATTTTGACTCTGTAAATCGAAACACAGTCGAAATACCATCGAAAACACGTCGAAATACCATCGAATATCATCGAACTGTCATTGAAAAACAGTTGAAGTAATATTTTAAAATATCATCGAAAATGTATCGAAATTTCAGCACTATTCATCGAAACCTTATCGAACTAAAATCGAAACACATTCGAAATAACATCAAAAGTTTATTTTACCTATTTTAAAATATCATCGAAAAGGTATCGAAATTTCGACTCTGTAAATCGAAACACAGTCGAAATAGCATTGAATATCATCGAACTGTCGTTGAAAAACAGTCTAACTAACATCAAAAATTTAGAGCAGCCTTATTTTCTATTTTAAAATGTCATCGAAAATGTATCGAAATTTCAGCACTATTTATCGAAACCTCATCGAATTAAAATCGAAACACAGTCAAATATTATGGAAAGTTTATTTTACCTATTTTAAAATATCATCGAAAAGGTATCGAAATTTCGACTCTGTAAATCGAAACACAGTCGAAATACCATCAAATATCATCGAACTGTCATCAAAAAACATTCGAACTAACATCGAAAATTTAGAGCAACCTTATTTTCTATTTTAAAATGTCATCGAAAATTTATCGAAATTTCAGCACTATTCATCGAAACCTCATCGAAATAAAATCGAAAACGTAGTTTAAAATATCATCGAAAAGGTATCGAAATTTCGTCTCTGTAAATCGAAACACAGTCGAAATACCATTGAAAACACGTCGAAATACCATCGAATATCATTGAATTGTCATCGAAAAACAATCGAACTAACATCGAAAATTTAGAGCAGTCTTATTTTCTATTTTAAAGTGTTATCGAAAATGTATCAAAGTTTCGGCAATATTCATCAAAATCTTATCGAAATAAAATCGAAATACAGTCAAAATAACATCGAAAGTTTATTTTACCTATTTTAAAATATCATCGAAAAGGTGTCGAAATGTTGACTTTGTAAATCGAAACACAGTCGAAATACCATCGAATATCGTCGAACTGTCATCGAAAAATAGTCGAACTAACATCAAAAATTTAAAGCAGACTTATTTTCTATTTTAAAATGTCATCGAAAATGTTTCAAAATTTCAGCACTATTTATTGAAACATCATCGAAATAAAATCGAAATACAGTCGAAATAAAATCGAAAATTTATTTTACCTATTTAATACGGAGCATATTTAACCTAATTTCTCTTTTAAAGTATCATCGAAAAGGTATCGAAATTTCGACTCTGTAAATCGAAACACAGTCGAAATGATATGAACCCCGCCAACAATTGTGACGAAACCTAGCACCTACTATGGAATTCAAACCCCAGGATCACCAAGTCGCAAGATTATTGAGTCTTGACCCGTAATCTAGCAAGATACAAATCAAGAACTACGAAAGATTAAAGACGCCACACCAAGAATCCTCAAAAACCACTCAAGAATCAATGGGATAAGTCTGATTGTTTTGAATGCCATAAGAGTTAACTTGATAAGTTCAAGAATCTTCTCAAGAATGAAGAAAACACGAATAACTCGTAATATTATTGATCACTAAGGTTTTTCTAAAAAATGTACAAGGCTCTCACATATATATATATATAGGAGTCAAATTTAACCCTAATTTAAGATAAACTAATGTTATTTTGACATGTGGCAACCCTCTACTCAATTAAATCCGAAAATAACTAAATCAGAAGTTTCGTAAAAATACAAAAGACCTACAAAAATGTGAAGAGAAGTGTTTAGCTTCAATTGGACTCTTTTAGAACCTTAATCACAGTGATTAGGCTCCCTTAGATCTGATTTGGGCTTATATCAGGCCTCTATGCATTAGCCATCTCTCCAATGTGTTGAATCAGCCCATTTAATGCCTCTTTGAATCTCTTGGCTCTAAGTCTTGTAATTGGCCTACTAGGCAAGTTTAATGGATCATGTGAATATTGCCCTTGAGTCCCTCTAAACCCACGTGAATGCTCCTCCTCTTGCATGTGTGGTTGAGCAGCTACATTTGCATTATTCTCATCATTCTCCTCCTCTTGAAAAGGATTTGTCCTCAAATCATCACCTGCATCAAAAAGAGATAAATCAGCAACGTTAAAGCTCGGACTAACACCATACTCACCTGGTAATTCTAACTTGTAGGCATTATCATTGATGTGTTCCACTACTCGAAATGGTCCATCTCTCCGAGGTAAGAGTTTTGAACGTCGTTGCTCCAGAAAACGATCCTTCCTCAAGTGCACCCAAACCCAATCTCCTGGTTCAAATACTACCTTTTTGCATCCTGTGTTGGCTTGATGGACATATTGCTCAGTCCTTCTTTCAATGTTCAGCCGTGCCTTTTAATGAATCTGTTTTACCAATTGAGCTTTCTTTTTGCCATCTAAGTTTACACGTTCACTCAAAGGTAACAGGGTTAAATCCAATGGTGACAATGGATTAAATCCATAAACAATTTCAAATGGTGAAAACTAAGGCATGCCATGGAACCTAACAATTTCTTTAAAGAACAATTCAGCTATATGTGATGCATCATCAGTTTTATGATATGCAATGAAGTGTGCCATCTTAGAAAACCTATCTACCACCACAAAGATTGAATCTTTCCCCCTCTTAGTTCTAGGTAATCCCAAAACAAAATCCATGGAAATATCAATCCAAGGTTCACTAGGTATAGGCAGGGGGGTATACAAACCATGGGGTTTCAACTTAGACTTAGCTTGTTTACAAGTGATACACTTTTCACATATTCTTTCAACATCAAGTTTCATACGAGGCCAAAAGAAATGTTCATGCAAAACACCTAAAGTCTTAGCCACACCAAAATGACCCATCAAACCACCACCATGAGCTTCTCTGACAAGTAATTCATGCAAAGAACACATAGGCACACACAGTTTATTCTCCCGAAACAAAAATCCATTATGCCTGTAGAACTTACCAAATGCTACTTTTTCACATGCATTGAACACATTACCAAAATCAGAATCTTGTGCATATAAATCCTTAATGTATTCAAAGCCAAGTAATCTTGTATCTAAAGTAGAAAGTAAGGCATACCTTCGGGACAATGCATCAGCCACAACATTTCCCTTACCTTGCCTGTATTTGATCACATAAGGAAATGTCTCAATGAATTCCACCCACTTTGCATGGCATTTGTTCAGCTTTTGTTGACCTTTAAAATGCTTCAAAGATTCATGATCAGTGTGAATCACAAATTCCTTCGGGCATAGATAATGCTGCCAATTTTCCAAAGCCCTCACTAAAGTATACATCTCCTTATCATAAGTGGGATAGTTTAGAGCTGCCCCACTCAATTTTTCACTGAAGTATGCAACTGGACGGCCTTCTTGCATCAAGACAGCTCCAATACCTATTCCTGAAGCATCGCACTCAATTTCAAAAGTTTTAGTGAAGTTAGGCAAAACAAGTAAAGGTGCATTAGTTAACTTTTCTTTTATTAGATTAAATGCCTTTTCTTGTTCCTCCCCCCACTTAAGTGGCATATTCTTCTTAATGACTTCAGTAAGAGGGGCAGCCAAGCTACTAAAATCACGCACAAATCATCTATAGAAACTAACTAGGCCATGAAAACTCTTCACTTGGCTGATTATTGTAGGCCTTGGCCAATCTTGGATTGCTTTTACCTTTTCCTCGTCCACCTCAATTCCCTGAGCACCAACAAAGAAGCCAAGAAACACAAGCTTATCCGTGCAAAAGGTGCATTTCTTGAGATTAGCAAATAACTTTTCTTTCCTTAACACATCTAAAACAAATTTTAAATGCATTACATGTTCTTCCAAGTTTTTGCTATAAATTAAGATATCATCAAAATATACAACTATAAAATCTGCCAATAAGTGCACGCAAAACATGGTTCATCAAACGCATAAAAGTACTTGGAGCATTAGTCAAATCGAAAGGCATCACTAACCACTCATACAAACCATATTTAGTTTTAAAGGCAGTTTTCCATTCATCACCTTCTCTCATTCTAATATGATGATATCCACTCTTAAGATCAATTTTTGTAAAAACACATGAACCATGTAATTCATCTAGCATATCATCTAATCTAGGAATGAGATGACGATACTTTACTGTTATGTTGTTGATGGCTCGACAATCAACACACATCCTCCATGTCCTATCCTTCTTAGGAACTAACAGCACTGGAACCGCACAAGGGCTCATGCTTTCACGAACATACCCCTTGTCTAGCAATTCGCCTACTTGTCTTTGAAGTTCCTTTGTCTCCTCAGGATTGCTCCTAGAGGCAGGCCGATTTGGAATTGATGCACCGGGTATGAAGTCAATCTGATGTTCAATCCCACGAATTGGAGGTAAACCATAAGGAATTTCTTCGGGAAATAAATCTTCAAACTCCTGTAAAAGAGAAACAATATTGCTCGGCAAAGAACCGGCAAGATCATCAGTATATAAAAGAGTCTCCTTGTACATGAGTACTATAAGGGGCTGTTGTAAAACTAAAGCCCTCTTGATCTCACTTTTTTTTTCAATGAAATTGTATTTTTCCTCTCTTATACTCAATAAGGCTGCATTGCTCTCTTTTTCCCTTTTACCCTCACTTATGGTTTTGTTCTTATGTTTTTCTATCATCTCTTTTTCTTTTCTCTCGATTTCAGCCTCTCCCTCTTTCTCATTTCTCTTTTCACTCGATTTTTGCATCTTTAGTTGATCCTCAAGAACTTGTTTTGGAGTCAATGGCACAAGTGATATAGGCTGCTTTTTAATAGTAAAAGAATACCTATTGGTGAAACCATCATGTGCGACTCGCCGATCGTACTGCCATGGTCTTCCCAATAGGATGTGACACGCATGCATAGGTACCACATCGCAAAGCACTTCATCTTCATACTTACCAATGGAAAATGCTACCAACACATGTTTTGTCACCTTGACTTCTCCACAATTGTTCAGCCACTGAAGCCGATACAGTCGTGGATGCTTTATGGTAGGTAATGCTAATTTCTCCACTAATTCAGTACTAGCCACGTTGGTACAACTCCCTCCATCAATTATGACACTGCAAACTTTGTTTTTCACAAAACATCGAGTATGAAACAAGTTCTCCCACTGGTTGTTGTTTTTTTCCTTAACCTGCGCTAAGAGCTCGTCTCGCCACTAATGATTCTCCGTCAACAGCACACTGCCCTTCATAATCATCTTCAAGTGGTGGCATGTCATCTTCTTCATCTTCTCGTTCATCGTCTGTCTCAATCTCCCCTTAAGCATCGATCACCATCACCCTTTTATTCGGAAATTGGCTAGCAATATGACCCCTGCCTTGATATTTAAACACTTAATGTCACGATTTCTAGAAGTGGCAGATTCGGTACTACCTTGTTTTGGCACCGCAACTTGTTTTGTATCCTTAGAAGACTCAGACTTAGGCTTAGCTGACGGAAATTCATCCCATTTAGGGACTGATCTCCATGAGTTTATAGGAGCTGAGCTTGGTCCTCTCCTAGGAAAATTCCTTCATTTCAATTGTTGCTCAACTTTGATAGCTTGATGCACCATATCTATCAGCTCTACATAATATTGCATCTCTACCAGGTCTGATATCTCTCTATTTAGACCATGTAAGAATCTAGCCATGGTAGCTTCTCTGTCCTCCTCTACATTTGCTCGGATCATAGCAACCTCCATCTCCTTATAGTAATCATCTACGCTCTTGGATCCTTGGGTTAGTCGCTGCAACTTGTTGTACAGCTCCCGATGGTAGTAGCTTGGAACGAAACTTCTTCTCATGATTGTTTTCATCTCGTCCCACATCTCAACAGGGCGTTCCAGATTTCTCCTTCTTTCCTTCAACAATTGATCCCACCAAACAATAGCATAATCAGTGAAATCGATTGTAGCAAGCTTTACCTTTTTAATCTCAGAATAGTTGTGGCAATCGAAGACGATCTTCATTCTCTTCTCCCACTCTAGATAAGCTTCAGGATCATTTTTATCTTGGAAGGATGGAATCTTCACTTTAATGCCTCCCAAGTCATTATCTCGCCTAGGCCTACCCATCCTAGTATCTCTATTCCCGTTACCACGCCTAAACCTGCCCCTATTTATTATTGGTTTATCCATCTCCTCCCATTCCTCTACATCTTCATCATCACCCCATTGCTCCTCTAGTTGTACCCGCCTAGGTGGTTGCCTAATGGGAGCATTTTGAGGCTGACCCGTGGCTGTTTCTCCTTCCAACCTATCAATCCTCTCATGAATTGGTTCTAATTCAGCTCTCATCATTCTTCTCATCTCCCCCAACAACGCCTGATTGTAAGTTCGGAGCAGTTGGTTATTGTATTTCTTCGGTTATGTTACCTTCTTGATTGTGTGACATATTGAAATCTACAAAAACAAGGTTAGGACCTCACAAGCACTCTTTCCTCTCGTGCTTCACTCAGAAAGATTCACTCACTCTCGTGTTTGGTACTCAATGGCTTTTACCCTCTTGTGTTCTCACCACTCTTGCCTTTTTCCACTCGTTATGTGGAGAAGTCAAGGTGACAAAACATGTGTTGGTAGCATTTTCCATTGGTAAGTATGAAGATGAAGTACTTTGCGATGTGGTACCTATGCATACATGTCACATCCTATTGGGAAGACCATGGTAGTACGATCGGCGAGTCGCACATGATGGTTTCACCAATAGGTATTCTTTAACTATTAAAAAGCAGCCTATATCACTTGTGCCATTGACTCCAAAACAAGTTCTTGAGGATCAACTAAAGATGCAAAAAGCGAGTGAAAAGAGAAAAGAGAAAAGAGAAAGATAGAGAGGCTGAAATCGAGAGAAAAGAAAAAGAGATGAGAGAAAAACATAAGAACAAAACCATGAGTGAGGGTAAAAGAGAAAAAAAGAGCAATGCAGCCTTATTGAGTATAAGAGAGGAAAAATACAATTTCATTGAAAAAAAAAGTGAGATCAAGAGGGCTTTAATTTTACAACAGCCCCTTATAGTACTCATGTACAAGGAGACTCTTTTATGTACTGATGATCTTGCTGGTTCTTTGCCGAGCAATATTGTTTCTCTTTTGCAGGAGTTTGAAGATTTATTTCCTGAAGAAATTCCTCATGGTTTACCTCCAATTTGTGGGATTGAACATCAGATTGACTTCATACCCGGTGCATCAATTCCAAACCGGCCTGCCTATAGGAGCAATCCTGAGGAGACAAAGGAACTTCAAAAACAAGTAGGTGAATTGCTGGACAAGGGGTATGTTCGTGAAAGCATGAGCCCTTGTGTAGTTCCAGTGCTGTTAGTTCCTAAGAAGGATGGGACATGGAGGATGTGTGTTAATTGTAGAGCTATCAACAACTTAACGGTAAAGTATCGTCATCCCATTCCTTGATTAGATGATATGCTAGATGAATTACATGGTTCATGTGTTTTTACAAAAATTGATCTTAAGAGTGGATATCATCAGATTAGAATGAGAGAAGGTGATGAATGGAAAACTATCTTTAAAACTAAATATGGTTTGTATGAGTGGTTAGTGATGCCTTTCGGTTTGACTAATGCTCCAAGTACTTTTATGCATTTGATGAACCATGTTTTGCGTGCATTTATTGGCAGATTTTATAGTTGTATATTTTGATAATATCTTAATTTATAGCGAAAACTTGGAAGAACATGTAATGCATTTAAAATCTGTTTTAGATGTGTTAAGGAAAGAAAAGTTATTTGCTAATCTCAAGAAGTGCACCTTTTGCACGGATAAGCTTGTGTTTCTTGGCTTTGTTGTTAGTGCTCAGGGAATTGAGGTGGATGAGGAAAAGGTAAAAGCAATCCAAGATTGGCCAAGGCCTACAACAATCAGTCAAGTGAAGAGTTTTCACGGCCTAGCTAGTTTCTATAGACGATTTGTGCGTGATTTTAGTAGCTTGGCCGCCCCTCTTACTGAAGTCATTAAGAAGAATATGCCATTTAAGTGGGGGGAGGAACAAGAAAAGGCATTTAATCTGATAAAAGAAAAGTTAACTAATACACCTTTACTTGTTTTGCCTAACTTCACTAAAACTTTTGAAATTAAGTGCGATGCTTCAGGAATAGGTATTGGAGCTGTCTTGATGCAAGAAGGCTGTTCAGTTGCATACTTCAGTAAAAAATTGAGTGGGACAGCTCTAAACTATCCCACTTATGATAAGGAGATGTACGCTTTGGTATCAGAGCTTAGGTTTCAAGGCAAGTTTGAATTATCCTTTACTTTCTTTACTTTCCTTTGATTCTTTAATTAGGGTTACGAAAAAAAAAAAAAGTCTGGAGACACTTCTTAATTTTTTTTTTTTGTATAAATCTTGTTTCTTACTTCCTAAACTCCTTTTTGCCAAAACCCCACGCTTAAGTGTGAAAAATCATCAAAATTTAGGAGAAATTGTGTGAATTTTGGGGTATTACTGAAACTGAAGAATTCGTATTACTCATATTTTTTTGTACCAGTTTCTTGAGAATTGCTTGTGAGTTTTTTTGATTTGATTTAGTTGCTCATCATATTGAATTGTTGCTGGAGTATTCTTGAATCTAATTAAGAGTGAAAAGAAAAACTTAAAAACATGGGAAGATTGTTTACCACATGTTGAATTTGCTTACAATAGGAGTGTACATTCTGCAACTAAGTTTTCACCATTTGAAATTGTTTACGGATTTAATCCATTGTCACCATTAGATTTAACCCCGTTACCTTTGAGTGAATGTGTAAACTTAGATGGCAAAAAGAAAGCTCAATTGGTAAAACAGATTCATGAAAAGGCACGGCTGAACATTGAAAGAAGGACTGAGCAATATGTCCATCAAGCCAACAAGGGACGCAAAAAGGTAGTATTTGAACCAGGAGATTGGGTTTGGGTGCACTTGAGGAAGGATCATTTTCCGGAGCAACGGCGTTCAAAACTCCTACCTCGGGGAGATGGACCATTTCGAGTAGTGGAATGCATCAATAATAATGCCTACAAGTTAGAATTACCAGGTGAGTATGGTGTTAGTGCGAGCTTTAACGTTACTGATTTATCTCCTTTTGATGCAGGTGATGATTTGAGGACAAATCCTTTTCAAGAGGGGGATAATGATGAGAATAATGCAAATGTAGCTGCTCAACCACATGTGCAAGAGGAGGAGCATTCACGTGGGCTTAGAGGGATTCAAGGTCAGTATTCACATGATCCATTAAACTTGCCTAGTGGGCCAATTACAAGACTTAGAGCTAAGAGATTCAAAGAGGCATTAAATAGGCTGATTCAACACATTGGAGAGATGGCTAATGCATGGAGGCCCGATATAAGCCCAAATCAGATCCAAGGGAGCCTAATCACTATGATTAAGGTTCTAAAAGAGTCCAATTGAAGCTAAACACTTCTCTTCACGTTTTTGTAGGTATTTTGTATTTTTAGGAAACTTCTGATTTAGTTATTTTCGGATTTAATTGAGTAGAGGGTTGTCACATGTCAAAATAACATTAGTTTATCTTAAATTAGGGTTAAATTTGACTCCTATATATATAGGAGAGAGCCTTATACATGTTTTAGAAAAACCTTAGTGATCAATAATATTGCGAGTTATTCGTGTTTTCTTTATTCTTGAGAAGATTCTTGAACTTATCAAGTTATCTCTTGTGGCGTTCAAAATAATCAGACTTATCCCATTGATTCTTGAGTGGTTCTTGAGGATTCTTAGTGTGGCGTCTTTAATCTTTCGTAGTTCTTGATTTATATCTTGCTAGATTACGGGTCAAGACTCAACAATCTTGTGACTTGCTGATACTGGGGTTTGAATTCCAAAGTAGGTGCTGGGTTTCGTTACAATTGTTGACGGGGTTCATTTCATTTGGTATCAGAGCTTAGGTTTCAAGGCAAGTTTGAATTATCCTTTACTTTCTTTACTTTCCTTTGATTCTTTAATTAGGGTTTAAAAAAAAATGTACAAGGCTCTCTCCTATATATATAGGAGTCAAATTGAACCCTAATTTAAGATAAACTAATGTTATTTTGACATGTGGCATCCCTCTACTCAATTAAATCCGAAAATAACTAAATCAGAAGTTTCCTAAAAATACAAAAGACCTACAAAAATGTGAAGATAAGTGTTTAGCTTTAATTGGACTCTTTTAGAACCTTAATCATAGTGATTAGGCTCCCTTGGATCTGATTTGGGCTTATATCAGACCTCCATGCATTAGCCATCTCTCCAATGTGTTGAATCAGCCCATTTAATGCCTCTTTGAATCTCTTGGCTCTAAGTCTTGTAATTGGCCCACTAGGCAAGTTTAATGGATCATATGAATACTGCCCTTGAGTCCCTCTAAGCCCACGTGAATGCTCCTCCTCTTGTACATGTGGTTGAGCAGCTACATTTACATTATTCTCATCACGAAATATCATCGAAAACACGTCGAATTTCACGTGATTTTCCGGTACCATTTTCAGCCATACTCATCGAAATATGATCGAAAATTTAGACAAGCTAATCGAAATTGCATCGAAAAAATGTCGAAATGAAGTCAAAAATTTCTAAATCGTCTTCTACTATAAATGCCCTAAATTCAAAAAAAATAAAACCCTCAAATCATATTTTGCTTACCTTCTTTTGGGAACTCATTTTTCTCAACGTAATACTAAACCGTGAGAGAGATTTACGATAGACGGCACGACGAGTTTTCGTCTTCTTCGGTTAACCCGATGGGTTCTTGGCTCTTCAAAGAATGAGACGAAAGAGAGAGTTGGAGAGAGAGAGAAATGAGGAGTTTCTGAGGGAAAAAACATATTTTCTCTTAGATATTAGTAAGGGTATTTTTGTCCTCAAACATATATTTCAAATGTTTTTTAACTTGTGCATATGGGCTAAAATAAAAGTATTACGGAGCATAATTAACCTAATTTCTCATTTTTTTTTTTTACGTTAGGAGTGGAGCAAATTGAAATTTAGATTTCAATATTAAAAGCATGTGTCATTACTATCGAGGCTAAACCTGATAAATTTGCAACCAGTATTTATGCTTGTATAAGCTGGGTTGGATTGCACTTAAAATGGTGATTGGGAGAATTAAATTTTTAAGTTTAACTTACGTTAAGTTATAATTGGTTTAATGTGACGCTCATCAGCTTGAGGTCAATTTGATTACTCAATTGGCTTGGCATGTTTTCGGAATAAATAGGGGAATAAGTGGACAAAAAGAAAGGATAAGAGATGGGAAAAAAAAAAAAACATTATTGCCTTCGTTAATACGTTTTCTTAATTTTATCATGGATTAAAATAAGAAGAAATCACTGTACTTCTGTTGACAGTGATCCTAGACCATGCCTTAATAATTGCCAAAATGATAATATTATCATATACGTAAAACCAAGACGTGGGTGGAAGAAGCCCGTCGGCATTTTCCTTCGAATGATTATTTCCCTTGATACTTTTATTCTATCATATTTGTTATGTAATTCTTAAAAATTAGGGAGTAATTAATGTACTAATTAAATAAAAAATTTAGTCTCTAATTAAATAAAAAATTTAGTCTTACTCATCTAATAAGGATAATTATAAAAAGAAAATACTCTGAAGTTTAGATTCTATAAAATAATAAGAATTTTTGAAAATTAATATACTGAGTTGACTTTTTGAATAATTTNTAAAAATGATACAAATTTAGATTATAACAATACTAAAAGGAACAAAATATAAAATCCACCAAAAACCACCGTAAATCTAGATTTAAGTAGACTAAAATAATAAAAAATAAACATAAAACCCACAAATATTGCATATCAAGATTCAAGTAGATTAAAACTACTTCAAAATTAGATTTAGTTGGAAGTTTACTTCCTAAATGGAAGGATTATCAAAGATTAAAAAAAAAAAAAAAAGAAGAAAAAGAAGCAAGCCCCGGAAGAAGAATGAAAATGATAAGTCTGCCATTAACACTTACTTGAGTTATCTCCAGATTTCCTACCATTTCTTCTTCTCTCTACAATTTGGGATTTAGGTATTTTCCCGCCAAATGAGAGAAGGACTAGGCTTGGGCTTAGCAATATCATCATCATCACCGCCACCGCCATGATCGCTTCTCCTCTCCCTCGTCGAACCTCCATTGCATTTCCTCTTATCTCCATCATCGTCTCCTTCTCTCTCCTCCATTTCCCACCTCCTCCCAATTCTCACAACCACACTGTAACCCTTAATTCCACTGATGACCCCCGAATCCGCCGCAACAACTACATCGTCCGCTTCATCCACTACGACTGGGCCCAAGCCCACCGGGACTATCTCCAGTTGGGTCTCCGATCGCCCGGATGGTGTTGGATCGAGCGCCGGAACCCGGCTTCCGGGTACCCGACCGATTTCGGATTGGTTTGGATCGAGGAATCGGGGAGGGAAGTGGTGATTCGGGAGATTGAGAGGTTGGGATTGGTCAAGGACGTGAATGTGGATGCCAGTTACAGGAGGAGGGATTTGCTTAAGGAGGGGAGGACAGATAGGGTTGGGGCTTTCGTCGATGGGAAGAAGCGGCCCGGGAAGATTTTCACGGCGATGTCGTTTTGCGAAGCTGAGGAGGGGGAACGTAATTCTTCGTTTAGCTGGCGAAGGGAGCTGTTGTCTGAGGTAATAAGGTTTTCTCTTTATTTTTTATTTATTTATTTATTTTTTTTGGTTGGCTAGAAAATTGAGAAAAATGATGGAAGCTTTGGAATTTTGCGATTTGTTTGTTTTCTTTTGATGATTTTGTTGATGGTTTGGCTTTCAAAGTAGAAGTGTTTGTGCAATTGGGCATGAAGTCTATTGTTTTCTTATGATTTATGCTTATCGCTTACCATATTGTACAGGCTTTATAATGCAAGTATCAGTAGTATTTTACTTGAGTTACTAAAAATGGTGATTCATTTCAAGTAACTAACAGTCTCACTAGATGCACCAGAAGAACCAATTCATTTATTCTTATTGATAACTTACTATTATTATTTTCCCTGCATGAAGATATCAGGAGGAAAAAAAGGGGTGATCAAAGGGGGCCTAAGTTTTTGTTTGCCCTTTTAGTTATGAAGTTTAATATTTCATTTTAACTCTCACACACACTTGCTCGCTTAATTCTTGCAGAGATCTCAAGTCACTTCATTATTTGGAGCTGATGCTCTTTGGACAAAAGGGTACACCGGATCAAAAGTCAAAATGGCTGTATTTGACACTGGCATTCGAGCTAATCACCCACATTTTCGGAACATCAAGGTATTCTTTTCATAGCAATGCTGCTCATACTCTCAGCTTCACTTTCCAAGTTTATTTATTTACTTATTTTTAATTTTTTCCTAATTTCTCTTTCTTTTACTTGTACTGTAAGTTGTTACGTAATAAAGGATAATATCGAAATGAAAATTAACTTCTTAATTATGAAACATGCTAAGGGACGCAAAAGGGTTAATTACAAGGTTGTATGGTTGTCATATCGAGGTGATGAACAAAAAGTGTTAAATAAAGGTGGTTCTTCAAATATTACTCATATGAACACTCAATATAAAACAGAGACGGTATTTTGTGGGAAGAGATGGTGGAGTTCTTTTGTCCTTGTGATGGTTCTATGTTTAGCAACCATAGTCACATTGCCCTTGAGCAAATGTTGTTTTACTATTACTTTCAGTGGATGCGCGGATTATGAACTTTTCAGCAATTTCAGGAGCGTACAAACTGGACCAATGAGGATACCTTAAATGACAATCTTGGACATGGGACATTTGTTGCCGGTGTTGTTGCTGGTGGAGATGCAGATTGTCTTGGTTTTGCTCCAGATACAGAGATTTACGCTTTCCGTGTGTTTACAGATGCACAGGTAATGCATATTGGGCACTGGAGAAACATTTTCATATTAAGTTGTGTATGCAAAATTGTTCTGTGTACTGGAAAGTGGAAAGAAGTGCTTTTTTGTCTCACTTTCTACCCAATAGCTGGTTGAAATGTTCAATTTGTAACCTACATTTGTGCATTATAGGTTTTCCACTTTTTGTTCTTTAATTACAAGTGCAATGGAAATATCCTCAGCTGTTTCTTCCCCCTTTCCAGTATTCGGTATTCCATCAACAGAAACAGTCATTTTAAAGCACAGAGCAAAGATTTTTATTGGCAATTGACAAACTTCATTGAAGTTTGTATTCTGCCTATACACTTTACTTTGAATACTTTTTTTCTCGGTTAAAATTTGATCGAGTCAACGAAGTTTAGAAAAGATTATGAGAGTTTGCATTCAGCTTATTGCAGGTATCGTACACATCGTGGTTCCTTGATGCGTTCAACTATGCTATTTCAACCAATATGGATGTGTTAAATTTGAGTATAGGAGGACCTGATTATTTGGATCTCCCATTCGTGGAGAAGGTATTGCTTCCCTTTGTCTGCTGATTATTGTCTATTTTTTTTTTCTAAACAAATGCATACTATACATACAGATACCCAACAATTTTCTAATTTCTATCTAAAAACTTTTTAGTAATATTTCTGGACTTCCTTTACTTTATTTGTTGTGCTTTCACATGTGGGTGTTTCTTGTAAGTATTATCATAACAGAAGATAGGAATAATTTTACATCACTGCATGTAACCTGCATCATTAGGTTTGGGAAATAACTGCAAATAATATAATTATGGTTTCGGCAATTGGAAATGATGGACCGCTTTATGGAACTCTAAACAATCCGGCAGACCAGAGTGACGTCATTGGCGTTGGTGGCATTGACTACAGTGATCACATTGCTTCTTTTTCTTCAAGAGGCATGAGTACATGGGAACTCCCTCATGGGTAATTCATTGATATTTTCTTCACACAGCTGATTTTTTCCACAATTGTATACATTCAGATTTATGCGTCTGTTAATACATATTGTTTCCTTTTTATTCTTCTTATTTGAGCTGTTACATATCACATTTGCTACTCTTCTTTTCCAGGATAGTGTGTAATTCATCAGAGTTTTACGCTAAAATATGATGGAATTATGTAAAACCTCTCTTTACTTACCAAAGTGTTCATGTACAGTTACGGTCGGGTGAAGCCAGATGTGGTTGCATATGGACGAGATATTATGGGATCTAAGATCAGTACAGGTTGTAAAAGCTTATCTGGTACTAGTGTGGCAAGTCCTGTGGTTGCTGGTATGGTTTGTCTGCTTGTTAGTGTCATCCCTGAAAGCAGTCGGAAAGACATTTTAAATCCAGCAAGCATGAAGCAAGCACTCGTTGAGGGAGCTGCAAAGCTCACTGGTCCAAATATGTATGAGCAGGGTGCAGGCAGAGTTGATCTGTAAGTTCTCTTGATTAATAGGATTCTGTTTCATATGTTTGTTTTCTTGCCAGGCATTATTGTCTCTTATATGGTTATTATAAGAATCTTTCATCTATGTTCTGCTGGTCCTAATACTTTGATTTTCTCACCAGGTTAGCGTCCTATGAAATTCTCAAGAGCTACCAACCCCGTGCAAGCATCTTTCCTAGTGTGCTTGATTATTCAGACTGCCCTTATTCCTGGCCATTTTGTCGTCAACCCCTTTATGCAGGTGCCATGCCTGTTATTTTTAATGCTACGATTCTGAATGGAATGGGTGTAATTGGATACATAGAAAGTTCACCAACATGGCATCCTTCTGACGAAGAAGGTAATCTTCTAAGTGTCCATTTTACTTATTCTGAAGTAATCTGGCCTTGGACTGGTTATTTATCACTTCACATGCAAATCAAGGAAGAAGGAGCACAATTTTCTGGAGATATTGAGGGAAATGTGACATTTAGGGTGTTTAGTCCTCCAGCTCAAGGAGAGAAGGAGCACCGGAGTAGTACCTGTGTGCTTCAATTGAAGTTAAAAGTAGTTCCGACCCCACCAAGATCAAAACGAGTTTTGTGGGATCAGTTTCACAATATTAAATATCCTCCTGGTTATATTCCAAGAGACTCTTTGGATGTCCGTAACGACATTCTTGATTGGCATGGGGATCACCTACATACAAATTTTCACATTATGTTCAATATGTTAAGAGATGCTGGTTACTATGTAGAAACCCTTGGTTCTCCTCTTACATGCTTTGATGCTCACCAGTATGGGACGCTTCTTTTGGTTGATCTTGAGGATGAATACTTCCCAGAGGAGATTGAAAAGCTAAGAGACGACGTTATTAATAATGGATTGGGGTTGGCTGTATTTGGCGAGTGGTATAATGTCGACACAATGGTTAAGATGAGATTTTTTGATGACAACACACGAAGCTGGTGGACTCCTGTTACTGGAGGTGCTAATATTCCGGCATTGAATGACCTTTTGGCTCCATTTGGGATTGCTTTTGGAGATAAAATTCTAAAGGGTGACTTTTCTATTGATGGTGAGCAAAGTAGATATGCATCTGGAACAGACATTGTCAGATTTCCCAGTGGTGGTTATGTACACAGTTTTTCCTTCTTGGATATCTCAGAGAGCGGGGCCACTCAAAATGTTCTGCGGACTGCCGATATGGCCACGGTGAGCAGAAATTTCACTCATGCAAACACAAACAAAGTTGAACATTGGCTAGGGATGGTGTGGGCAAGTGATTTTAGACGCTAAAAGTCAATAATAGGAAGGAGTAACGACTTCCATGAACAGTACTGACAGGAATTTAGTTTTGTCACTCAGATCATAAAATTTCAGGCATATTAGTAATGAGGAAGCACCGGGAATAATTGTTCTAGTTTTCAATCATTTGTTCTCGTTTATCAAAAAAAAAAAAAGGGAACTTTTGTTCTTAACTTCTTATTAAAGAAAATTAAAAATCCGACACTGACATCATAATATGAATGAAGTCTAACCCTTGATTACGCTAAGCAGAAGCTTATTTTCATCATCACTAGACATTTGAACCTGAGTGGGTATATTGACCAAATTTTTATGAGTGTGCATATGATGAATGCAGGTTGATTTTCCTATCCTTGGTCTTATAGAGGCTGGTGAAGGTCGTATTGCAGTCTATGGGGACTCCAACTGTTTGGACAGCAGTCATATGGTAACTAATTGTTATTGGCTTTTGAGGAGAATATTGGATTTCACCAGTGGGAACATCAGAGATCCTGTGCTTTTCTCCAACTCAGCTAAACAAGATTCATCCTTATATGAGGAGGACAACCAATTACCGTCTCGTAGAACTGATGTGAATTTCTCTGCATACTCTGCAGTGGTAGGAAAGGAAATAAGCTGTGGGAGTGACACCAGATTTGAAATATGGGGGACCAAGGGCTACAATTTGCAGGTTAGGGGAAGAAACAGAAGATTACCAGGTTTTCCTGTTATTGACTTGGGAAGAGGTCTAAATTCTTCAAATCACACTTCTAATTTGAGGCGTCCAAAAGTGAGTGTAAAAAGTAGAGGTGATTCTGTGGGAAACAGTTACTTGGGCCTGCTCTATGGAGAGGAGGTAAACACTTTGTCAGAAATGTTCGTGACAAATTTGCTCATTGTTTTCATTGCAATGTGTCTAGCCCTTATTCATGGTGAATAATGCTTAGACTTTCTCTAACTTGCAGCATGATATGCCTGTGCTAGCTACTAGCCATTGGATTGTTCCTGCACTAGTTGCAGTAACTGGTTAGCCATCAATGACTTTTTTTTTAAGTGAACTATTTTTAGTTTGAAAAGGAAAATATCGGGTGTGTTTGGTTTAGAATTTGAATTCTATTTTACAATTCCGGAAACGGCTATCAATTTTCTATGCGAAAAGAATAAGATTTGAATTCTATTCCAAATGCCTCCGTATGTTTTAGATCCTTGTTTGATTCTAGTTCTCTTGTCAATGTAGGTCTTCTGGTATTCTTGAGCTTTTGGCGAATTCGGCAGAAGCGACGACGGCGGAGGAAAGGTTCTGGCCCTGGTCGATTTTCTAATCTCTAGTCCTGATCTTGAGTCAATTTTCCTGACTTTTTTGTCCCCCCTTTTTCTTTTTACCTTCAAGTTAGCCATGCTTCTGTAATCTTGTTCAAGTACCAGAGAATTCCATAGGAGCGTCATTTAACAAATCAACGGCCACTTTGTCACAGCAGCACCACAGGAAATTTTGTCTACGTCGATAGATTTATATTCTTGTACTAAATTTTGATTGCACAAGTTTTTTTGGTAGAGAGTATTCATTGGACCCCTACTTGTCAGCAATACCAACAAATATATAACTTAGCCTTCCATGTTGCAAACTATATGCGAACGCAACATATATATGAAGCAATGGTAGGGAAGAAGAACCAGAGCAGATAATTCATTGCCTGCTTTTCTCAATTCAGTTTCAATATACATAACAACCATCAGTATGTATTATTGTTTCATGGTTACCGCAAAACATATAAAGTTGTTTATTTGACTCTATTTGAAACTAAAAACCTCAACCAAGACCCTTCCAACATTCACAGCCTGAAGATTTCTGTTGCAGTCCGGTCGCCGCATCAGTGGCATCAGGAAGGTAACTTGATCTTTTCAAAAACAAAACAATGGGTTCAATTATCAGCATCTTGAACCTCATGCAGATTCGAGAACAGATGATAAAGCAGTGTGCTACTTATTCCAACATCTGGAAATTAAAATTTCAGGAGTAAAACTCACATTTCTTCTAGAGGCTCGTTTTTGAGAGCAATTTTGGCTATACACTCGAAAGCAGCTTCAACATTGAAACCTTCTTTGGCAGAAGTCTCAAGGTAAGGTATATTTCCGTTGGAGGCACACCATGCTTTTGCCTTCTTCTCAGACACCTGAAAGTTGGGGCGATAACCACCCCGATCAACAAGAAAATGAAGACAATGAAGACGATGATCGTTATGATAGAGACAGCAGGACTTTGCAGCTTTGAACACAATACTAAATTGACAACAAATAAAATTGAGAAAAAAGTAAAATTTAAAAAAAAAAAAAAAAAGAAGACGATGACGAATTTGTCTTACCACCCGACTATTGCCACCATCAATATCAATCTTGTTCCCAAGAACAACAAATGGAAAGTTTTCAGGATCAGGAGGGCAGGCCTGCACAATTAATCAAATAAAAACTTTCTTCAACAATTATGTTATAGTTATCGAGGCTCTCATCTGGATTTGGTCAAGAGCTAGGACCTGAATCAAAACCTCCTCTCGCCAGTTATTAAGGTCATCAAATGATTTCATGACATTCACATCATGTACAAGCACACAACAATCCGCACCACGGTAAAATGCCACACCAAGGCTTTNAACAACGTGTTACTCATAATACATATAAGTAAAGCATATGGCTCCAGTGGAAATGGAAATTAAAGGTGGAGCATTGAGACGATCATTTTCCTTAAACATTAATGTCATGAATAGATGAAGCCAAAAACCATTAGTGTAAACTGTAAAGTGATTCATTGAATGCTGAAAGAGATGAAAAATTATCTTGTGGACTAAGATCAAATGATGGTGTGGTTGATCACTATACCCAAAGAATAATTTCTTTTACTAGGTAAAGGACATAAATAGATGTCTCAAACATTTAGGCCAGTTTAATGGCTTCTAGAAGTTGGAAAAACATAACATAAACCTTATATTCATCTAACTGGAAGACAAGACTCAAAAATAAAGGAAACCTCTTAATCAAAGGCAATCGAGTACCGAGAAGTTAGCTTGGAGATGGGTTACTAATAAGTTAAACAACTCCAGCTTCATGCTAAAAACAATTAAATTCTATTGTTGCGCGTAAAATATTACGGTTTATATGAAAAGCCGAATTCGATAAGAGCACTTGTAAATATAGTAGCTAACCTGCAGTGTGAATAGCCTATCCTCAACTTGAACTTCTTTTGTCAAGAAATCTGCTCCGATGGTTGCTTTGTACTTATTACTGAACCTTTGATTCACATATCTACATGATGAGTCCAAGGTTAAGTATTTATATAATGTAAATTTCTATAATCTATCTCAAGAAATTAATGTAGTAACATATATGTTCTAGTTTATATAGGATATTTATTCATCAAGGACGTCTTCCCGATTCTGCAAGAGATTGCCCATCAATGAAAATCGATTAGGTGAGCACAAAATTAACACTTTGGTGTCTAAAAGGTAAAATATCCGAGAACAATTCCAGTCTGGGTTGCAAATGTGACATAATATTCGATCAATATATTGATGTTATGAGGACCATTAGAAGAAACGTTATTATTCAGTGAGAGCCAAAAGCAGCTTTTTTCTTTGGGGGAAGATAAAACACAAGATCTCTTCCCCTCTCTCTATTCCCTTTCGAACCTTTTGTTATATTGTCATATTATTTCACAGAACCAAGCAAATGCATGGTCTTCATTGATAATCTCTGTATTTAATAGCTGAGAAAATGAGGTGAAAAGTAGTTAAATTCATAATTATATCTAACGATCTACCCAAATGTGAAAAATCATAGATTCATACTTTACACATTCTGGGTATATCGTTACATTCAAAGATAAGTGACAAATGAGACATTAATTTAACGTTAGATTTAATGTTGTGATGAAAATAGATTAAAGGTTGTTTTCAAAAAAAAAAAAAAAAAAGAGAGAGACTTACCCGCTATCATCAAGAATTATGACTTCGAGGAGCACACGTCTACGGAAAACCATGTTAACTTCAACTAACAAAACAAATTACGGTTTCAACAATTTGTCTCATCTTTAATAATTTTCTTTTTATTTTATTTTATTTTCGGATAATTGAATAGGCAATGAGAAGATTCTCTTCATTGACCAAAATAAATAATCCAATAATGGAAAAAAAAAATTAATTAAAGTGGATAGACCAAATTATCAAATCAAATTATTATGGAAAAATTACACAATCCAACATTTGCTTTACCTTTTTCGCAAAAATAATTGCGTATTCGAGAAATTATAATTTAACTCTTTTTTTTTTGAGTAAATTATAATCTAAAACTTTGAAACTGATTCTTTTTTTTTTTTTCCAATTTTTCCACTAGTCAACGGAACAAATGAAAATCTACAAATGAAAATACAAACTCATCCTCCATGGAGAAAAACATTAAACACTAAAAGCTCAACCAACTACATATAAAGTCTAAACAAAGTAAAATATTTTAAATAGTCAACCATGTTTATAACCCAGATTGCTTATTTTTATTTATTTTTTATTTTTTTGAAAGGAGAGATTGCTTATTTTAATGGTTTATATTTGCTTTATTGAGTTTTACCATGTTAATTTATATGATAATGTTAGCATCTTAAGATTCATCCCCTATTTTTAATCTTAATTTATACGGCATAAGATTTATGGATATTAAGATAACGAACTTTAATAAGATTTATGGATATTAAGATAACGAACTTTACTAAATTTATTTGTGGTAAATTTTAATCAATCAATTAAATAAATTATATGCAATATTGGAATTATATGCCACGTTGGTATTAAGAATGTGGAATACAAGGTGGAATCCGTGGTATTATTGTTTATTTATATGTTTTTTTTTATTGATAAAAGTTTATTTATATGTAAGTATTGCGTGTACGAAGTTTTGAAGAAAATTCAAATTCAATTGTTTGAAGTATTATTTTCTAAAATACAAGTTTTTGCAAAAATGTAACAATTGAGTTTATCACTTTATTGTGTAGTTTTCCAACAAAATATTTGAGACTTTCTCACCTCATTTCAATTACAATATATCCCTCCTAGCTTTTATTTTATTTAAACAAAAAATTAACATTGTATTCTTGGAAACTACATTTGATCGTTAGGAATCAAACATAAAATTTCAATTTCACTCTTGTCATACCTAGTTTTAGGAAAACAACATTTAGCTGATGAAAATACACTTCTCATCAAGTATATCAAAATATAAATTTTTTTTTCTCTCTCTACCGTGTCTCCTCCCAACAAAAAAACCTAGCATCGCCCTGCTTGGAGATCGGATAAGGGTTTTTCCTTTCTCCTTTTCTAGCCTTCTCTTCTGACCCTCTTTTTCTTTCTCTCTACTTCTTTTTTTTTTTTTTTTAAGTTTTAATAATTCCAAAATTAGATTTGGCTTGAAGTACCATTTTTTGTGCGAATTTTAATCTAGTTTAGATTTTAAATCTAAGATTCTTCTTAGATTTAGATATGTTTAGTCGCCGATTTTTATTTTTTTTTCTTTTCCACAAGTATGGATCTCAATTTGTGTTTGTCTCATATAGTTTACTCGTCTAGGAATACAGTTAGGAGTAAGCGTTGAAAGCAAAAGATTATTAATAGTCCTTGTTACCTAATACTCTTGAAGAATCAGGGTAACCCACACATTTGTTCTTAGTTGTATTTGTGATTCATTTTTTGTCTACTTTATTGACGAGTTTGAAATTTTAATCCTTATATTTACATTATAATTTGAAGCATTTTGTTTGATTCCCTTGTGAAGCCCGTTTATATCAAATATATATAAAACTTATTTTCAAATAGCTTCTAAAATCATGAATTTTATTATGTTTTTCAATTTTATATTATTTCATGACAACTTTTTTTTAATTTAGAACTTATTTCGAAATAGTTTCCATTTCATAAAACTGAACATAAAAAATATTTTCACCATTTAAATTGTTTTCCTAAAATCAAATATAAAAAGTGAAACTAAAATTTTATGTTAGAATTTCAATGGGTGAAATTATGGTCTCCAAACAAAAAAATATAAGGTTAAATTTTTAAACATTAAAAAGTACCGTAGATATATGTGTAACCACCTCAATTCATTTCAATAACAAATATTGAAAGCCATGTAATGTAATATGATATCAAGAAAAGAAAATTTTCAAAAAAGAAACATTATACAGTAACCGTTGAGTTGGTCCCCACGTGTGACGTGATTTTTGAAAACTTTGACCTTTTCTTTTCGCATCTGCCATGATTTTACGTGACATTCATTCCATAAGATTTATGTTAAGAACATTTTATATTAGCCAACATTCCGATTAATGTTATTGGTCCTGTCTCAAGTTGACGACCAAAAAAAATCTAAATATTCAAATAGTTCAATTTCACTGGTGCAAGTTGAAACAAAAGCCACAACCAAGAACTAACTAAATATACATGTTTGCAATGTATAATAGTAATAATAATAAATTAGAAGTGTGAAGTCTCTTTTCCTGTCTTTTTTTACACCTTTTTATCTTATTTTAAAAAAAAAGAATTATCTCATTGTTTAATATGTGATTTTCACTATTATTTTAACATTTCAATAATATAATAAATCACTTTAAAATTTACGTGTTAGGCCCTAAACCCTAAACTAAGAAATTGCAAGAGTGGAACTAGTATTCTTATTTGTCCTAGATATTGGGCTTGAAGAGTTCCCAAATCATAGTCCAAATTGTTCCAATGTTAATCAAGAAAAGGAATGAGTCCGAAGTGGTCCCTTGCAGTGGATCCACGAAAATTTCAAATGGGCAAGGCAATTATGTGTGGTGGCTTTGATAATATATACATGTATATACATTCTTTCTCACTTGTATTATTTATATATACTCAATATTTGATGATGGCATAGCACTATTTTCTGACTTTACAGAAGGCCTGCAGAAAGAGCCATGTGCAACAAAGCATCATAAGCCAAAAAAACATGAGCTGGTCTCCATTTTCTTCTTCATATCCAATCTTACGAATTACAATGTGGGTTGTGGTGGCCATGTCGTTTTAGTTCACATTTTTTTTAATTATTATTCTGAACATTTAATACTCACAAGCCTTTCGTTGACTTTTTGGCAGACAAATCCTCATCTGCTAAACATTTCGTTGGTTGACTTTGACTAGAAGGAATACATAAACGTGGGAATGGGATACAGCTGCCATTGACCTTCAGTGTACGTATCTGTCATTCAAAACGTCCATTTCATGCAACTTCGACACCAAAAATTTTCCTTTAGCAAGAGAAAAAAAATGGCGATTTTCCAACCCAGAAAAAAAAAAAAAGCTTCGATAGATACGATGAAAATGTTTATTTAACAGGAGTGATATATATATATACGGTATAAGTTGACGAGGGTCATGGGATATAAACAAAACTAAGATAAAGCAACAAATGAAAAAATCGAACAAGCTTTCTTGTCAGTCTGTTGTATAAGCACTAATAGATACACTGAACATCAATAATTTTCAAAAGGAAAGGAGGAAAAAAATTGTGTTAAACTCCTGTAAAACATGATATTCTTGCAATGAACCACATGTGAGTGTAAGAATAAGAGGGAATTTTACAGTAAAAGCAGGAAGTTTACTATCCGCTGAAACCTTGGCTGTCTCTCTTTATCTTTCCCATCTCCATTTCCCGGGTGGTTTGGCCTTGGCTGTCTCTCTTTATCTTTCCCATCTCCATTTCCCGGGTGGTTTGGCCTTCGCTGCTCGAACCAGATGGATAGAGACCGTAGTCGCTGGTCCGTCCACTGTACTCGCTGCTGGCGCCGTACTCTTGGCTTCCTAATGCCATCTTCCTGAACTTCTTCATATCCTCGTTGTATTGGCTCGTATCGTAGTCTGAGCTTCCATGAGAACTGTAAACGCTGCTGTGTCCAGGCGTGATTCCTTCATTGAGATCAGCAAGAGAAACATCTCCCTCCAAAGCACGAACAATCTGCTTGTTTCAGTTAATGCAGAAGAATAAATTTGTTGCCATCCAGAAGTAGCAATTTTATAAACACCAATTTTATAAACATAAAATCAATGTAGACTTCAAAAAAAAAAAAGGGTAACAACAAAATCTAACTTGCAGGCAGTTACGCATGCCAACAAAATTTCAGTTTGAATAATGATTCAAAGTGTCCAGTCCTAACTTAACTCTTCGCAGAAGAAGCCATCAATGAACTAATAAAACTGCTGTTAGTTTGACTGACTTTGTATATGAACTTAGGCTAGTGCTGATCTGGGCAAGTGAAGAAAGAAAATTTGATTTCAATTCGATTACTGAAGAAAAATCACCTGGCTCATTCGTGGCCGACGCTTTGCAGAATGACGCACACAAGCTGCAGCGCAAGCAACCAGACGAGTCATCTCATTTTGGTCATAATTTTGCAGCCTTTGATCAACCAGCGAGTCAAAAATTCTCTCTTCCAAAGCTCGATGGAGCAACGGCCTTGCCTGCAATACCAACAGACAGTTTACTTATCCAATAGCACATCACAATCTTTTACATCCCAAGCTGTAGAAATCGGCAATCAGCCGTGCCCAACAGGGTAACCCAATAATTAAGACCAAAAAGAGAGCACGTACAGATTCTAAAGAACGTACTACTCACCCAGTCTACCAAACTATCATCTGTATAAGTTTGGGACATATCAACTGGTCGGCGCCCAGTAATTAACTCCAAAAGCATGACTCCAAAGGAAAAAACGTCAGATTTTTCAGTGAGTTTCCCACTAGAAGCATATTCTGGCGCCAGATACCTGCATGTGTTAAACATGAAGACTAATTAAATCATATGTTAGCAGCGCATCATATATCATAAAGCTCATCGGCATATAGACAATTGATCAGGCAATGTTATATACGTCATTACAGTCAGAGAATCATGCACAGTCAAGACTTAATGACATGGAATACACTGCAATACCCAGTAACTAATTCACAAGAATCATCACTAATAATGTTTACTATATAGCTGACTGCTTGGAGTCAGATTTCAAGATGACATAGCATATGCATTCAAGGGCCAAACAGATTTAGCCTATGCAAACTAATACGGATGTTTGGAAATCAATGAAACAAAACATAAGTCTGACTACTCCTACTTACCCAAAAGTTCCCATCACTCGAGTTGAGACATGAGTATTGAGGTCAGAAGAAAACTTTGCAAGTCCAAAATCCGCAACCTGCGAAAAAGACAACAGGTTAGACATCTTTCTTATCAAAGCAAACTCAATTGAACATGTTTAAACCTTTGTTAATATAGTCATTACTTCCAAATTGCACTAATTGATTCCTAATGCATCATCTCAAAGGAATGAGTAAAATCAAAAAAAAAAAAAAGAAATTCAAGTAGAGTACGATGAATTACCTTGGCCTCAAACTTGAAATCTAAAAGTATATTAGCTGCTTTGATATCACGATGAATGATTTTAGGATGACCTGCATACAACAATTTATAGAGTGAAAAAATGAAGGAGAAATCCATTATAAACAATTGTAAATTGATCTTTGTCTTTACATCAGCTGTGCGTATGATCAGCACCCATGCAGACTCAAAGAGAGAACTTACAATCCTCATGTAGATATGCGAGTCCTTTAGCAGATCCTAGAGCAAGTTTAAGTCTGGTAGGCCAGTCCATGGTGGGTCGATCCTTTCCTGCAATATAAACCATCAGCCATTTTAGCATCACAGATTTAAAAAAGGACAAAAAAATAAGTGCAACTGGCGAGATAAAAATGCTATTAAAAAAAAAAAAATTATGCTTGCATCAAGGCAATGAAAATGTAATTTTCAGCTACTGTTTTTTTAGAAACTACACAAGAATAGAGGGCAATAAATTTTTTTTTGTACCATGTAGGTGGAATTCCAGAGTGTTGTTCGGAACAAATTCGTAAACAAGCATTCTCTGGGACCCAAACATGCAGTAACCAACAAGCGAAACAAGGTGCTTGTGATGTACTCGGCTAATTATATCTACTTCTGCCTGAAACTCACGCTCCCCTTGACCGCTGCCAGCTTTGAGCTGCTTGACTGCCACTTCCTTCCCGTTTGGAAGGACTCCCTTGTGGACATAACCAAATCCACCTTGTCCAAGGAGATTGTCCTTGGAGAAGCCATCCGTTGCCAATGCTAACTCCTCATACGTAAATGTACTCTTCGAGAAGCCTAAAGCATAGCCTGGAGGTGGCGGTGGAAGAGGATTGTCGGATCCCGAATAATTGGAGGCAGATCCTCCACTGCTGCTTGTGAAAACTGGTGGTGGTGGCGGTCTAGGACTATATGCTGGAGGGTGTGGAGGCCGTGATGCAACTGGCGGTGGAGGAGATGGTTTCGGCATGATGACATGATCCGGAGGAGGAGGATGTTGCTGCCAACGATGTGGCGGACCACCATAAATGTTATCTGGCAAAGAGGAAAAAAAAAATAGCCACTTGGTTTCATCATCCAGAGTGAGAACTAACTAAGGATATGACTAGAACATGGAAGTAAAACAAATACTTAAATAGCTTTGATAAAACACTATGAAGTTGCACTGTCCTATTATCAGACAGTAGCACTTCAACCTTTTCCATTCGAAAGTTATTTTTTTTATTTTTTTATTTTTTTTAAAAAAAGGGTTTTGTTCTTCCTAGAGATCAGCTTAGAAATAACCTAGGATATGGTCTCATGATTCCCGGAAACATTTTCTTAAAAACAAAAACAAAGAAAACAAATAAACAATTTTTCACGAGTCAAAAAAAACACACACACGTTAATAAAAATGCAGGCAATGTTAGCAATTTCAGATATGGGATAAAAACTTCTAAATTCATAAGAAATGCTTATCAATGACCAGATCTAAAAACGTCTCCCAAACCCAGAAAAATTTAAGAAATTCGAAAATTTTACATGTAAACAAAAAACATCAACATATTTTGACCCAATTTTTCAAATATTTTATTTTTCTTCAAAAAAAATGAAAGTAAGAAAAGCTTTATACCTTTAGGCCCAGGAGGTGGGGGAGGAGCATAGTAAGCTTCATCGTCGTGTCTCCTCCTCCTCTTCTTCTTGGAACAACACACGCACAGAATGCTCAGCACCACTAGCACCGCCACTGCGGCTATCGCTATCCCCACCACAACCCCCGTCGACAGGGTCGGCGAACCCGAAGACGGCGGAGTCGACGGACTCGACGACCTAGACGGGGGGGGCGGGCTACTACGGCTCGGATTCGACGGCGTGTTGGACCGTGACGGAGGCGGCGGAGAGCTCGACGGAGTGGATGGAGTCGTGGACGGCGTCGAAGGCGGAGGCGGTGAGGCCGATGAGGTCGGAGGCGGCGTAGTGGTGGGAGGCGTGGGGACTGGGGTCGTGGGCGACGGCGGCGAGGGAGTGGCGGACGGTGGTGGAGATGAGGTGGCTGGTGGGGGCTGAGAGGGAGTGGCTGGTGGAGGTGCGGGAGTTGATGGAGGTGGCTGGGATGGCGTCGATGGCGGCGGCGCCGAGCTTGGGGTCGACGGCGGTGTTGCGGTTGTATTGGTCGCCGGCGGCGACGTTGGCGCCGGTGAACTTCCCGGAGTTGACATCAGAAGAACCCAAAAAGAAAAAAAGTGGAAAATGCCCCCTAGTCTCTCTTGCCGAAACTTCTTTCTCTCTCTAACTATCTAGCCTTTTAGAGAGAGAGTGTATGTGTCTTTGTTCGTACAAGAGAGAGAATTGAGCAGTGAATTCAGGAAAAAATAGGAAAGAATTGAGCTTTCGAGGACTCAGTTTCTCATTTTTCTTTTTTCTTTTTTAAAAAATTTTCTTTTTCAAGTTTCGCTTTTTCAGAATGGAGAGAGAGAGGCGTATTAAGGAGAAAGAAGAGGTGTGATCCTCTGCTATGGCGACACTGGATAACCCAGCTGTGCCTGTTGAAGAAGGGAAAAAAAAAAAAAAAAAAAAAAAAACAACCCCAGACGGAAGGGGTAAGCTGGTAAATTGGTGGACCCCACACGATTGGCCCGCGCGTTTCTCCGTCTCTTACTCGGTTTGGATTTTTTTTTTTCCCGAGCCCATTGGGTGGGGCCTCCCTTATTTTTATTATTATTTATTTTAAAAAAAAAAAGGTAGGGACGGCTTGTCATGTGCTTATTTTGAGATTTAGGCTTTGAGTTTTGAGTTGGTAATACCTGCAGTTATATTATTAGTCTTCCATCGGATTGCACCCACCTTACGATATTCTCATGTGGGTCCAAGTCCAACCCCAAAAGTTTGCCAATTAAAATATTCTATTTTGTGGGCCCTATTATTCCGTTGCAATATTTGTTATATGCATGTGTTCACATCCAAACTTATGGGCTTAAACTAGTTATTTCATCATTTTTTTTCCCTAGACAAAGTATATGATCAAATCATTTTTTTTTCCCGAAACAAAGTAACAAATATATACGATCAAGTTTAAAAATAGAAATATAATATATTAAATAACTAAAATTATAAAAAATAAATATTTAATTATAATTTTTAAAATATAAACATTGATTTTAATTAATTTTAAAAATTGATTATTCACTTAATTTTCTGTAAAATTATTTAGATGGGAAAAGTTTTTTTTTCACTTTTAAAATATATTTAAAATTAAAATATGTATTTGAAAAAGATATTTTGACACTTTATAACTTAGTAAACTCAATTCTTCCTTCCAAAAGAAAAAGAAAATATTAGCATATAATAAATCTCTCGTCTTTTTTTAATTATGAAAAAATGGTTTACATTAGATATTAAGTTAAGACATATTCAATTCGGTGGGACTTTTTTTTTTTTTTTTGTGGGTGTTGCTACATAGTGGCAATTATTTATTCTTTAATGCATATAATATTAACTTTAATAGTTTATGATCATCTTCTAACATTTTGTGTAGTCACAAGATAATATCTTTTACCTTCCTCAATTGGGGAATTTCGTGGATACAAATACATATGCCTTCAATAACAGTAGATCATTTTATATACATAGATAAAGTGCTTGTCGTTTCACATTAAAAGGAAAACAACCTATATTTGAAACTTAGATAGGCAAAACAATTCATGTATTGTCATTGCCAAATGGGGTGGAAGTGTGGAACCATGTATTGGACATATAAAGAATAATCAAAATCAAACACAAGAAGATATGAAATTATTATAAATAAAAAAAAAAGTAGATATGAAATAATGAACAACTAATGCTGAAAAGATATAGAACCTAATGATCGATTACTATTTATGTAGGGGCATTCAAATGAATAATGAAAAATAAGAATCGACCACAAATGATAATAATAAAAAGGAAGAAAATCAGAATGTTATTTTCTAATTTATTTTCTATAGTGAGGTGTCAAAATGATGGGATTGGACATTGAAGTCTTTTTCTTAAAGAAAATGAGTAGGTGGTGCCGTGGTGCTTTGAGCTACAAAAGCAAAAAAAAAAAAATTCACAACGCAGAGAATAGGATTCGAGACAAACTGCCATTAGCAAATTCATAGATTTTTTTTTTTTTTTTTTTGGCTGGGAGCAAATTCATAAATGTTAGTTAAGAATTGCAGATTATGCTACCTATACTGCCCACTAGGAACAAATTCTGTTCTTTGAAGTTATCCAATCACATCTGTCTTTGGTCACTTGATCAGTTTTCATCTCTCTCTTCTCCTTTTATTTTATTTTTGTATGCTTGCGTGTGTTTATTTCATAAATTGTTTATTTATTTGTTTGTTTATTTAATGCCTCAAACATCAACTTCCTGACAAGAATACTTAGCAGCAGAGCCTGAAACTTCCAAATAGTAAGAGAACAAAAGAAATATGAGACAAAAACAATTTGGTATTTGCCTATACGAATGGGGAGCCCGTAATTGCAGCCTCCCTTCTCACAATTGTTGCTTTTCTTAATTTTGGAATTGGCGAGTGGAATGTGACTTTCTTATTGATAATAATAAAGGGAAGATGTGTAAGGTTATGCAGCATAGTTTTTCTTTTCACAAAAAACTTTTTTAAAAAAAAAAAAAAAAAAACGAAAAAGGAAGAGGTTTATGCGGCATGGTGATCTAAGGGTAGCTTCACTAATTGAAAGCAACATAAGCATTTTTCAAGAAACATATGTGAATGCTAGAGTTGTCAGTTTATGATATATAAGGATTCTCTACTCCTTACCAACCGAATTAATTGGCAGTCGGGCATTTTTTGTTAGTTTATTGGTAATTTGTTTTTCCTTTTTCAAATAAATTTTCCTTCAATCGTTGATACTAATAACCGTTGTTTACTAGTGTTTTCCGAGCAATGTTGTGGTCTGGGGTGCTTAAACTATCGCACTCATAAAGGCACAAGACTTACAAGCAAAAACTAAAAAATAAATAAAATAAGTCACAAGACCCCTTCCGAAATTTATATGGGAATCTCAAAAATCTATTAATATGTGGAGCTTATTAGCACCGTAATTTTTTTTTTTTTTTAGCATTATTCATGTTTTCTCGGCACTTTTGAACATTAAAAAAATTTGAGAAAATAATTTATGTGAATTAATCTACTCCCCATCGGCCATCATACTTTCCTTGTTATTTTCCCAAAAATGGGATAAAGCACATGAAAAAGAAAAATCGCTATATATGTATGAATTATTCTTTAAAAAAAGTGAGTTTAACTTAATTATTTTAAAAAAAAAAATAAATTTAACTAATAATTTCTATTTATTACAGAAAAAAAATAACTCAAACACCTCAACTCTTTAACTATTCCCATATATATATATATATAATCCATGAAAATTTAACAGGCATATTTTTTTATTGTAAAAAATAAAATAAAGAAAGAGTATTAATACAGTCTTTTCATGTATTTCATTATAGCCATTGGAACACCATTTAATGGTGATCCAATGGCAAAAAAAAAAAAACCTACTCATAAGTAAAAAAAAAAATACATATTAGATTGGCAATCATATATAATATATATATATATATATGTGAATATACGAAAGATAAAGAGTTATATATAATATATATATATATGTGAATATACGAAAGATTAAGGTTATAAGATGCATGTTATTATAGGATTTTCTAAGGAAGGAAGTCAGTCAAAGATTAGGTAATCCTAATTTATCTAATTATATAATTTATGCATTTTTATAGTAGCTGTGGCTGTTACTCTAAGTAAAGGTCACAACCAGCTGGAAAATCAACAGCTAACCAAACCAAAAGATTTTGACGTGTTTCCTATCATTTTAATCCCGACTTGGAATATTTAACGCGCAAAAACGATAACACTTAAAATTAAGAAATAATTTTATACTATCATACATAAATATTAAATAACGTCACCTCTCAAATAAAATATTCTAACTTCATATTTCCGAATCAAAGATTATTAAAATCGCTACTAATTAACACCATCTATATTCCACTTACAAATTTTTGTTTCTATTCCTTCTTAGTTCGTTTTTTTTTTTTTTTTTGTTCCATATGATTTGAAGATCTGAAATTGGAACGTGGAACAGTGGACCCTTGTCCAATGTGCTGTTCTTAAGTGGACGAAACCGAGTTATATACTAGCATTTACATGATTTTGACTAATTAAAAACAATATATAAAATACCTATAATAAAAACTCAAATAACAAAATGAAAAATAAACACTACTAAGATAATATAGATGGCAGCATGGACTGGTTCAATCTTCTTCGGCTCTTAACTCAAAGGCAGGCGGCAAGCGGCGATTAAGTTCTTTCAAAGGCATCAATGGTGGTCTTATCTCTTCAATAATGTTTTCGCTGGCGATTATTTCTAGTCAAATTTGTGATTACGGACAAAATGTTAAGGACCTTACCAGATATCAGTCCTTGTACATCATTATCCAAGAATAAGAATGCAATGCAAATCCTAAGACTCACCAGATTTTGTATACTAATTTGAGCTGTGCTATTTCAGTTGTGAGTCCCACATGAAATTTTAATGCTACATCAATAAACGGTCCAAATCATTCAGACTCGTAAATGTAGTTGTAGCAAAATTCTAAGACTCACGTAGCAATATGGACTGTAGTTTGTAGCATCTCTTTTAACACGTCGAATATAGTTCAATTTCCACCGAAGTGAATTCACGTAAAACTCACGTAGATCGTGATTACCACCAAGATGCTTTCGGATTTTTTGTCACACCTTTCTCTTTTGTAAGTACTTTGTTTCTCCTCATTTCCCAAAAGCATAATTTTTGGAGGGATTTTTTCTAATTGAGTTCATGTCAAAATCAAATGGAATCCGGAATGTCAATGTCAAAGACTATGTACATTTAAACCAAAAGTTTAAAGGAGAGAGAGAGAGAGAGAGAGAAAAAAAAAAGAAGAAGAAAAGATTATGATATTGTGAAAGCATCTTAACACGCGTATATACAACTTAGCATATTAGGTTGTCTTGTTTGTGACGGTGATTTAATACTGAACTGATGGTTTTAGAGTCTAATAGAGGGGGAATACGTGCTAAAGTTCTATAATAATCATGAAATAGTGTAAAGAATGGGTTTTCCATTAGTGATGATGATAATATTTTAAAATTGGTTTTAATTAATTAATTAATTTATGTTTGATAATTAGATTAGCAAAACGGTCAGTCGAGAGGCGCAACTACATGTAGCTGGAAAATGATTCTAGAAACTAAGACGGAACATGGTGAGCTGTGGTGACTGGAGTGGAGAGACGTATTCAAGCTGCATAGTTTGGACCAAAAACTTATTTGAATTGACAAATGTCATCCTTGCAATACACTACCTCTTCTTCTCCATTAGTGCCAATTACTATTTTGATTATGGAGTTATTATTATCATAGGAAAGTTACACAACTTACGCTATGGGTTTGGAATTTTGAAAGTAGATCACAAAAGAAGGGGGAAAAAAAAAAAGAAGAAGAAGAAGGAAGATTGTTATGCAACAAAACATTTAAATAAACTCCCAACTGTAAATAAATATTCTACAAATTTACAAAATATACTCTTTGAAAACTTATGGATGTTAATTAAGAATGATAACTAAATATTTGTATCAAGTTTATAATTTGTAGACCAATTCACGTGACATTTATTTAACCTCACAAAATAATAATTACACTATAATTCTATTTTGAGTGGTAAGCGATTTATAATTATATATTGGCAATTTTTCACATTAAATGGTGTAAAATTTTGATATTAAAAACTAATATGTTTATTGAAAAAAAGAAAAGAAGCCAAAATAGAAAATATCAAAGAAAAGAAATTAAAATTGAAGTTCAAAATTTGATTTTCTTTTTTTTTTTTTTTTTGGTTTTAAATAATGAAGATGAAATAACTGAAACTATTTCCGCATGCAAAACACAAGTTTCTTAAATCACTCGCCGTGGTATGGTAGTGTTCCTCTCCTCCCAGAGGGGCACGTGGTCCCCATACAATGGGGTTCATAACTCTAAACAAGGCATGCTTGACCCTGCAGTTGCACCGCACCAACACAATTGACCAAAATTCCAATTCAAGACATCTCATGACTGGGTCCCACTCCTTCATCCCCTTGTCGTTTTTCAGACTTTTGAACAATAAATTTGATGATATTTTATTTTTTAAAAAATAATTAAAAAGAAAAAACGTGGAAAAGGAAGCGCTGGGAACTGTCACATGGTTGTTGGTATTATTGTAATTTTAAGTTTAATTGGTTTTTCTCATAATTAGTGCCATAACATTCGCTCTTTTCTCAGACTAAACGGCAAATATTCACAGCTCAGCTGTATACAGCTAATGCCGCTTTTGTATCATTTCTTTCCCATTTAATTATTACTAACTGCCGTTATATCGGTCAGCAACCCCAATTATTTTTAATTGGGTCTTGGATTCTGCATCTTTTCGAACCTAAACGACACTATTAAACGACAAGAGTTCAATTTTTATTTTATTCAACTACGACTTAACAAACTCCTATCAAGCTTATTTATTTATTTACTATCAATTTTATGTCATGAAAACCCAGAAAAACAAAGAGGAAATAAATGAACCAAAGCGTACTATGGTGACAAATTGTCATGCATAGACCCTTCTTTCTTTTTAGGGGAAAAAAATTGAAAGGAGCAACAAAAGAAGCTGAAATTGAATTTCTTTACAAATCAATTAACAATTTATACATGTTTTTAAGCATCTCTACGGAAGATGTTTCAGTTACAACATAAATTTAGTGCCTTTTTTTCTTCTTTTTCGCTTTTTGGTATAGAGAACCCATAAAAGCTCTAACTATAAATGGGCATGGTCAAACATATAAATTCCTAATGATCAATGGTGCTCAAGTGACTGAACATGCAGGGGACAAAAACTGCATTTACGAGAGTTCTGTTGCTTAAGCCATCTTATCAACCAAAGGTGCTCCTTTGTGTAAAATAGCATTTTCCCATTATGTTCGGACTGCTTTTTGGTTTTAGTGACAGGTGAAAACTTAGGTGCCGGGGAAGTTGCTGTTTGTGCTGGAAAGGATTATGAAGGCGCACACTACAGAGAGTGAGAAGACAGACAACCAAGTGTTCTCAGTGTACATCTCCATTGCATCAGTGAAGGAAAAGCGAGTGCGGTTTTCGGCCCAGTTACGAATTCGGTCTGCCTCTGCTGCATACAATGCCCTTCCCTGCATAAGTATATGATCCAATCAGTTCTTGAAAATATATCATTCAACAACCATGTGGTTTACAAGGGTAACCAAGCACAAAAGCTTCTAGTCCTGGAAAAAAGCTGAAGTATCCTGAAGACCTACCGAAGTCTTAAGACTCTTAACATGTGACTGAAGCACCAATACTGAACCTAGTTTCATTTTATTTGGTCAAACTCGATAAAGTAGAAAGTAGGAAAAGAGTAGAAATCAGCAGGTTGCACTGATCACGAAGCATATGACAAACCAGAAATTTTCTCCAACTCAAATGACACTGCAATTAGCAGCAACAAGGGCATAATTATAGATTAAGTTATCCTGCATACCATATACCTCAACTGGAGAATTGTGTTCAATAATCATGTAAGTGCACCAATGTGATCTTGTGACACATATCTTAGAACTAAGAGTATCAGAATTACCTGTTCATCAAACCAGCGCCCCCGTCGCAGCCATGCGGTAACTAAAGCAAGTAAGATTCTAGGTGGGGTCAAGTAGTTGATGGCCTTCCCGCTTCCCTTTACAACGCGCATCCTTGGAACTAAAGTTCTAGCAACAGTTTCAGGAAGCTCACAGATGATGTTGAACATTTGTTTATTTTGTATGGTGGAACCACTGCAAACAACCAATAGTCCACATATCAACCTTTAGCATGATCAGAGAACTATATAGATTTCCACAGGAAATGAATTGATCAGCCAGACAATGCTTATTTAACAAAAGAACCGAATCCTTATGAGGTTGCTCTCTTTTGGAGAACAAATAGTTGCCCTTTATAAATAGTGAAATCAACAAATTGAAACAAGTAAAAATAATAAGTAATAGCCGTCAGCAGATAACATGGACTCAACTAATATACCTCAGAAGTAGATCTGTAAGAACCATTCCTGGAGATGCTGTGTGGACTCCTACTTTGGATCGCTTTGATTCCTTGAGGAGCGATGCTTGAAGCTGCCTGAGGCCACATTTTGTTGATCCATAGCTACAAGGAAATGAGGCAATCAGTGTAAGTATCATTATCACCCATCACAAATAAGAGTCATAGTTTCTATTTAGTAGTTGATATCTTCGGCTTATTCCAGGACGAAAAGCTATTTTTCCTTTAACAATACATGGAACTTACGCAGCTGTCAACGGGGTACTTGATCCCCCAGAACCTGCTCCATCCATGTTAAATATGTGCCCTCCCTTTGCTTGATTTGTCATTATACCCATGGCTTCTCGAGTGCAGAGTAGGGAACCAACCAGATTTGTTGAGACAATCTAACACAAAAGGAGAAGTCCAATCGGTTTTAACCATATACGTCAATAATATGGTTAGAAGCCAATGCTGATACCATAACTAAATGGAGTAACCGCAAATAAACATCAGACCATGGAAGTCCATCAATGGGCAATTCAATTGTTTCCAAATGAATTTCAAAGCATTTTGGCAGAACAGAATTCTTGGATTCTCACGTGAGAAATCAAAAAAAAGGGAAGGAAAAAGGTTTTTAAGAAAACTACCTGCGTAATGTCTTCATCTGTGAACTGCAGCAAGGGTCTAAATCCTTTGTTTGTGCCGGCATTATTTATCTGTCCAAGAATTCTAATAAGTAAATAGTGAAGATTACAAGCTGAATATATTTTCAATGTGCTTACAGAAGTTCACAATATCTTCAAATTCAAAGTAATCATTTACAAGATTGGAGACAAAAAGTCCTTGATGATAGGAACTAGACAATGCACTAAACTTCTATAAAAGTTTTGTTTCCTTCAAGATTTTATAATTGATTTGCACTTTCTTGGAAGGAAAAAAAAACCCTTTAATGGATAAAGTTTCAAAGAGGTCTGAAACAGTAAGAGAGATTTTCTTTTAACAAACATTCAAGGCAACAACAAACATTTACGAGTGAAAGTCACCAACAATGAAGTCAAACTCTAACCCAAATATCAACGGAACCAAGTTCTCTGACAGCAAATTTGCCCAATTTCTGTACATCCTCAGGATTACAAACGTCACATTCTATGCCAACCACTTTTGCATGTCTTAAGTTTGTCCCGGATGATCCATCAGCAGTTACTACACCTTCCTTGAGGTTTTCCTCAAGCTCTCTAATAGTTGCATGAACAGATTCAGGGCTGCCTTCACATAATTATGTCAATTACATTAGGAAACTAACAAGAATGTGTCAGGGGGGAAAAACCGTGCGCTAAAACGTTTAGAATTCAACAGTTTAACATTTTTTGAAAACCACCTGCGAGAAGCAATAACCACTCTATCTCCAGAAAGGAGAAATTCACGAGCAAGTGCTTTTCCAAGTCCCCTTGTACTGTAAATATCCAATCAAAACAAGCAACAATAACATTAGTATCACAATATTACATAGGTTTACGTGAATATTTTGAGAAAATCAAAATCAGAGCCACCAAATTGGATAAGCAACAACAAAAAACATGCGCTGTTTTTATTTTCGACAAAATTTGTGTTGAATACTGATTTTCAGGTTAAATAAGCCCCCCACCATTGCAGTCCACTTTGGTCTGACTATAGACAAGGGAAACTCTTCACTGCACCCAAAAGTACGTGCGGGGGAGGTAGAGAAAGAGAGAGAATACCTTCCAGTTATGACGACGTTACGTGGACCAGCACGACAGTGTTCCTCTAAAACCATATTAGCTCCTATCATAGTCCCAATGATAATCCCTCCAAGCCAGCTATACCAGATTAAGGTGTTCATCTGGCTGTCTCCGCCTTTAGAACAGTTTTGACAAGGTATCAGCATGGAGCATTAGCCCATACTATCAAAATGTATTTAAATTATGTTTGCTTACCTGATAACTGAAATCCAACTCCCAGTATAACTCCAGTACTCATCATGGTTACAATATATCTTCCAATTTGGATGGCAATCTGGTTGATTCGAGAAGAAGGGAGAGGCAGATCAAATTCAAAGATACTATATGTTCATTCTTTTTATTGGAAAATTTTAATTATTTTGAAAGTAGCAAAATGTCGAAAGCTTTAATAATAAGATAACCACAGCTCCATGGCAGGTTGCTTATATATATGGTAGGAAACTAGAAAAGTATATCTTGTATTATGTAGGCAGCACTAGTTAAAAAAACTCGGACTTAAAAGAAATTACAAAAACATGCCTATGTTGGGTTATATACCTATAACCCAATACGTGGGCCACATGATTTTATAACAATTATATAATATTAGAGTTGTCTAATTAAGTGAGGTTATTAAGTGATCTAATAATGGGTTCAAAAAATTACTAATTAAGTATGAGCTATGTAATGTGTGGTTACCCAATACTGGACCAATAAAGATTAATGGGGTCTCTATTGGCTATTAGTATATAAAGACATAACTATTAAGGTTTTGGTCCCCGAACTAAATAGAATGTATGTTCTTCTCCTCTTTCTCCATCAACAGAGAGAATTTATTGAGCATACATAGAATATTCTAACTGTGAAAGGCCTCTAACCCCCTGTATCTCAATCTAACGTTTCCGCTACGGTGTTCATCGTCTTTGGCTATGAATTCAAGCTTATCTCAGTTTCTCAACAAATTTTTTCCTGACAATTTGTCACGATAGATTCTAAGATTGTATTTGGTTTAACAATCCATTAAACAAGTGGTATCATGAGCAGGAAATCATATTAAATTGCTTAGGATAATCATACATGTCTCTATTTTGTGATATCTTTACCTATTTGTTTTTCAAGGGTTTAGATATAACATGTATGATTGATGAATTTTGCATGATTTTGTTGAGATAATAAGTGTTTGAGGATTGAATTCTGAGTTTTGGATCATAAAGTTTGTAGATTATGGCGAAAAATTACATTAGGTTTAAATTACCCGATTTTAAAATCGGGTAATTAACAGTAAGGCCGGAACTTGGCGTTGCGATGCCATACTGGGGGCGAATTAAGTTGCGGTGGCACCGCCGCAGCGCCACCAACAAATCAGGAGGCGCCATGGCGCAACACAACTGGCATCACAACGCTACCTTTACGGCTGTGATGGCATCGCAGTGCCATTGCTTGGGAAGAGATCAATTTTTTTAGGTCAAGTTTTTGACCTAATTGAGGTGCACGATCTCAATTTTGGGTAGAATAGAGTCGTTTTCGACTCAATTTAAGTAGTTCTAACTTGAAACTTAACCAATCAGTTTTGTTTCCTAAACCCAATTTTAGTACGACTCACACTTTATCCGTTGAAAAATCTATTAAGCTTTAAAAGTTGATAAAAGTGCTTGAAATTCAGTCTGTTATCCATTAATATTTGTGTATTGAAATTTTCAGTTTAATATTTTGGGCACTTCGGTTATTATGTTTTTGCACTATTGTTTAAATATTTTGAAATAGATGAGTTCAAACAACATGTTGACAAAATAATCTCTACTGTGTAGATTTATTTATTTTAAAATATTTGGATGACTGTATATACGTTTATTGTTCATGCAAATAATTACTGGCCCAAAGGAAGGTGATTATTTGGCCGAATAATGAACGCACCTATGGTAATAGATATGTGATGGTTATTAAGCTTCCATGTGGACTGCAAATCGGCCCAAAGGAAGATTTATTGTCGGACAGGATTTACTGTCAATATTTGATTACTGCACTAAAGAGTACCACTTACAATTTGATAAGTCGGCCCAAAGGAAGACTTATTGATGTTGTTCTAGGTATCTTATGATGGAAGCCCATCTTCTATGTTCTATCCGATGTATGTCATGCTACTATATTTTATTATTTTGTATGCTTAGTTTATGATATATTTTTAATATGAGCTTTTATTTTCTATTTTTTGTTCTCTGTTCAGTTTTTGTTTAATATGTATATGTCAATATTAAGTTTAATATTTATGTTTAATAACACAAACCTTAAGAAATGGAATGAGCACAATGTGCTCAGTTGCATTGGTCTTGATCTTGTGCTCCTGATAGAACATCCTATTGCTCTTATAGTTTAAAGTTCTTCAATTGGTAAAAAAGAATTTTGAGTAGTAAATTTGTTCTAATTGCATAAGTCTCATGATCATGCAACACTCCATTACAGAACCAATAAGGGGCACTATACTTGAGGAGGTAAATGCTAAATGGTTCCTTAAAGCAATTACAGATCGTTTTATTGAAAACGAAAAGGTCGAAATGAGTACAATTTTTTTTGGAACCTCGTTTCAATTCAGTATAAGGATTAAGGAAACATGAGGGAGTACATTATGGAGATGTATAATCTTGCTTCCAAACTAAAGTCACTTAAGTTAGAGTAGACTTGCTCGTGCATTAGGTCTCTATCTCTCTTCTTGCACAAATTAGTCAATCAAAGTTGCAACACCCTTAAGTACAAATGATCTCTTTTGAGATCATTTCTTATAATATGCAAAAAGAAGATAGGTTGAAGCAAGAAAAGATTGAAAGTGATTATTTAGCATGTACTTCTCAAGATAATATAAGATAAGGAAAATGAATAAGGATAAGAAAGCTGCAGTTATGTCTTTACAGCATAAAGTGCAAAAGGAAACAAAATAAGGAATTTGTCTATTTCTTTTGCAAATGGGCTGGATGAATATGGTCGATTGTCCCAATCATGCTGTTTGGCGTATAAAGAAAGGTATGCTTCTCAATTTTGTTTGTCATAACATTAATTTATCTCTTGTACCCAAATGCACTTAGTGAATAGATACGGATCCTACTATTCATGTAAGTGTGTTTATGCAAGATTATTTGTGAAGCCAGTTGCAAATTGATGATGAAAGATTCATCTGTTTAGGCAATGGCAACATAACTTTAATAGAGACTATATAAGGTTATTTAGATTATAATTAGAAACAAGTTAAATTTTGGGTTTGGAAGAGACTTCTAAAGTATTCTATTTCTGACGTGAACAAATATAGTCATCTTTGTTCATTCGGAAATAACTAAATTTAGTTTCTTTCAAGATTCAAATTTCTTGTTACTAGTACTTTGATTGATAATCTTTATAAATTTAAAATAATTGCCTCATCAAGTTAATCTTGTATATTAAGAAATATGGTACAAAAATACAAGTTAATTAAAAGAATTTTTCTATGGTATGACACACGGTTTTTTTTTTGATATATCTCTCAATAGAGAATTAATAGCCTTATGTCAGATGAAATTCTTAACCTACTTAGCTTAACGGACTTTAAAATATGTGTTAAGTACATTAAAGAATACAAACAAACATAAGGAAATCAGGTATCAACAAGAGTTTTGACGTCTTAGAACTAATTTTATAATGATACATGCAGATTATTCCATACAATTATCCGAAATGGCCAACTGTATTACATTATGTTCACAGACAATTATTCTCATTAAGGATACCTATTTTGGTTCACGAGAAGTCTCAATTTCTCGATATGTCTAAATTTTTTTTTTTAATGCTCAAGTTGAAATTCAACTGAGCTAGGAAATTAAAGTTATCAAATTTAATCATAGTGCATACTTTGGTAGGTAAGACAGATAAAGATTAACAAAGTTGAGAACCATTCACTTAGTTCCTAGAGACATACAGAATCGCCCAACAATACGAAATACCGGGGAAACCTGATATATATAATATTATTCAGTGACAATAAAACAAACTTAATAACATGGTAAGAAGTGTGATTAATCATTCTTTTTCACCTAAATCACTCTAAGAAAGGAACCTAAGAACTGTAGTATACATACTAAATAAAGCTTTCACTAAAGATGTAACTAAAACTCCTATGCACTATGGACAAGCAAGAAGCCTAGTATTAGGTATTTGCATGTTTGAGGTTGTCCAACTAAGGTTAGGCCATACATGCCATTTGTAATGTGATTGGACTTAAGAATTTTAGCTATTATTTCATTTGGTACTTTGAAAAGTTAAGAGGATTCATTTTTATGATGCCTCTTATAAATCTTTTTCAAAATGGGAAAATATAAATTCCTTGAGGATGTTAAGTTTGGGGAGGAGATGGGAGGAGACATTTCTTTTCCTTTAGTTGCAATTGAAAATGTTCAGGGTTTAAGCTTCTATACCTGACATTATTCAAGATACAAATTCGGATCAAGACAATAATCAGCAACTTCGAAAAGAGCAAACTCAACAATCTCTAAAGAAAGTACCACAAATGAAATCCATGAAAGAAAAAGAGAAGTACAATTTTGGATATTTATATTGTTTATCTCCAAGAACATGTGTTTGATACGGAAGTAGAAAATGATCTAATTATTTTTACTCAAGCTAAAACAATGTTCTAACTCTCAAAGTGGATTGATGCCATAAAGAATGAGATGAAATCCATGAAGGACAATGACGTTAAGATTTTGTTGACATATAAGTTCATCTAGTTCCAATGGTTTCGCTTCGAAGGAAGGCATCATTTATAAAGAGACTTTCTTTCTAGTTTTAATAAAAGACTCCTTCAGGATAATTTTGGCACTTGTAGCTCATCATATTCTGGAGTTACATTAGGTGAATTTAAAGACTACCAGTTTCCTGTTAAGAAATTATAGATTCTATTTAGTTATTTTCTCGTTTAGTTTTAGAAAAATTTAGTTGATAGTCTTATATATCACAGTTCAGTGGGATCAAGTTTATCTTCCTAATTTTGTATGTCAATGATATACTTTTGGCTAACAATGATATAGGCTTGTTGTACGAAACCAAGAATTTTCTATCGAAGGATATTGATGTGAAAGATCTTAGGGACGTCTCTTTTACACTAAGGAATACAGATACATTAAGACTGTTCCTGATGTATCTTTTAAGATATCATAAAATATCTATATCGATAAAGATTATATTTTAGAAGATGCGCTCATTAGCTAAGGGTGATAAATACAGTCTCAATTAATGCCCATAATGATATTGAAATTAAGGAAATATAGAAATTCTCCTGTGCATTGACAATGAAGAATCTTATGTATCTTCAGGATTGTTAAGAAGATATTAACAACCCTCATGTGGATCATTAAGTAGCAGCAAAATGGGTTACGTTGAATTTAGAGAGAACATTAGTTTATGTACTCACTTATCAAAAATTGGAGAAATTTCAAAGATCATTAGGTATTCCGATTCTGATTTTGTTGGATGCCTATATAGTTAAAGATCCACTTCGGGTTTTATATATATATATATATATATATATATATATTTGCTAAATGGAGGTGCTATATGGAAGAGTGTTAAATAAACACTCACAGCTTTTTTACTACGAAGCAAAGAATATATATCTTATTATAAGGCATCGATTTATGGAATATAATTGCGGAACTTTATCACCAAGCTACAAACTGTGGTTGATGGTTTTAGAAGACCATTAAAGAATTATTGTGATAATTAAACTGCATTGATGCGTTCCAATAATAACAGAAATTCTTGAAGTCAAAGCACATAGACTTTAAGTTATCTGTTGTTTAAATAAAATATTCAGAGTTGACAAGTGTCTAAGGAACATGTAAGTACAAACTCCATGATAGTGGTCACTCACCACAGATTTATTGCCTAAGGTGCTTTCATGAGCATATTACTCATAATGGTATTGTATTTTAAAGATGTGTAATTTCAGTGGGAGTCTGTAGTTTGGTCCAGATATTCATTAGTGACACTTATTCTTTATTTAATTTATGCAGAATATGGTCGATGATTTTTTTTGTTTTTGTAAACTCTGAATTCAAATATGATATTTATCATATTATTATCTTTCATACTGCGGTTTAAGCATAAAATTTGCGGTAATGCATTAAGAGGAAAGACCAAGATTGATCTCATTTCAGTTTAAAGTAGGACCAGATAGAATAGGCATATAAGATCACTTTTCGTGTAATTTCCATACCACACATCCATACTTGATTTGTGTCATCACATGTATTGACTTGGTAATTATTGATCGGTTTAGTTGCCTACCTAAGTGCAATAAAGGCCGCTTTGGTTTCATGTTAATATACAAAATGGTCCATATTGTCTTAAGGAGTAATTTCCTAATAGACAGCAATAAAGTGTACACTCAAATTTTCATTATATAATTATCTCAGGAAAAACCCATATAACTTATGTGGGAGATTGTTGGATTATATACTTATAACCCAATATGTGGGCCACATGATTTTATAACAATTATATAATATTAGGACTGTCTAATTAAGTGGAGTCATTAAGTGATCAAATTATGGGTTTAGAAAATTATTAATTAAGCATGAGTTATGTAATATGTAGTTACCCAATACTGGACCAATAAGGATTAATGGGGTCTCTATTGGCTATCAGTATATAAGGACATAATTATTGGAGTTTTGGTCCCTAAGCCAAATAAAACGTATGCTCTTCTCATCTGTCTCCATCAATAGAAAGAGAACCCATTGTGCATACATAGAATATTCTGACCGTGGAAGGCCTTTAACTCTCTGACTCTCAATTTTTCTGACCGTGGAAGGCCGTTAACTCTCTGACTCTCAATTTAACGCTTCTGTTATGGTGTTCATCGTTTTTGGCTATGAATTCAGGTTTGTCTCAATTTTTCAACAAATTTTTTCCTGATAATTTAGCATGATAAATTCTAAGATTGTATTTAATTTAACAATCTATTATGTATATCTAACAGTCTCCTTTATAATATTACATATATATATATATATATAGGTACCAATCTAATAAGTATTTTTTTTTTTATCTATACATAAATATCATTTTAATAATGAAAATTTATCATGTATATTTTTTTATAATAAAAAATAAAAAATAAAAAATATTAATAATACATGTCCATTTCATTATTGTCATTAGATACTCTTTAATTGATGATTTAATGACTAAAAATACCTATACATAATTTTAAAAAAAAAATACCAATTGGATTGACAACCGCACATACGAGTAAATAACAAAATATTCAACTGAAAGCAAGTTAATTTTTTTTTTACTTATTCTTCAGGCCCTTCAAGATTCCAACTTTAACTACTTATCCTGCATTTCTCAATAATCAACAGAACACATGAATTTCAACTAGAAATATAATATAAGCTCACAAGCTCAGTGAACTTTTAAACTACTCACCATGACATAAATTATAATGGAACAAACAGAACATAATTAATAATCAAATTAAACAATTTAAAATTGGTTTAACTCACAAAAATGCAAATTAGATAATCAAGGACTAAGTACATGAAAACTCACCGATGAAAACACCTCCTCTAATTTGGCCACAGCCTTGGTATACTCATCATCGTTTCTTGAACCCAAACCAAAACCAACTGTGACAGCATACTTCAAAGAACTCCAAAACCCACTTCCCTTTTTCTTCAATTTCACATTTTCCTTCACTTTCCCGCACTTTCTCGCACTTTCTATCTCTTTCTCTTCCAAGTGATCCCCTCCATCCTGATCACACCTATAAGCCCTGCACTTTTTCAAGCGAAACCCATTACGGTCCGTGAGTAGTGACCGACCAAAACCCGGTCCAAGTAGGGTTGTTGGGCCGGTTCGGAAGTGATCCTTGAAGTTGAACCGCTCTAACCCATGGGGGCATATGTGAAGCCTCGTAACAGTAGCCATTGAAGACAGAATTCAAAGCTCAAAATTTGATCTCAAAGTAGTTTCCAATTTTCTTGGGTGTGTAGGTGTAGCTACTTTTGCACATATGTTTTTTGACCTTTTTTTAAAAAAAATAATAAAAGAAAATGATATAATTTTGGAGAAAGTTGACGTGTGATGAATGTAAACAATGGGATGATATAATTTAATAAAATATCTAAGATGTGAGAAAGAGATTTGGAGAAGATCTAGGAGAGAAGAGGATTGTGATGACCACACGTTAAAGCAACCTCATCTAGAGGCGATTAGATGCCACGTGGCGTTGTGGGTCTGTGTCTTCGTGTCACTTTTTGGTTTGGTGAGAGTGGCACGGAACAGAAGATGACTCTTCCACTCAATTGAACAGAGTGAACTTAAACTGTCTTAAGTGCTGGACTTGACGGTACGGATGAAATTAACTGCTAATCATCATTTTTCATTGTTATTAATTTTTAACTCTAAACGTCTCTTATGTAAAATGAAAAACTAGAAAGATAAAAATACCACCATTTTACACTTTATTTTAGTAAACATCTTTTTTTTTTTTTCCATTTTTTTCCCTATAGATGAATGACCGAAACATCAATTTTATGTAGGGTGTATCAACTTAGTTAATTTATATACTAAACTACATTAATATATTATATATCAACTAATATACCATCTAAAACTAGAAAAAGAGCATCTATTATATTAATGACGAAACCGGTTTCACTGGACGGGAAAAAAATTTACAAAATCGGCCATTTTGACGATGGCTGAGGGCCACTTTGTTGGGGGCTGAAATCTTTTGTGGTTTTTAGATAAATACGGAAAAAGGAGATCTTCTTTGAAAAATACGGACAAGCCTTAAAAACTTGGAAATACGGACTTCGGAGCTAAACTTTTGAATAATACGACGTCTAATCTTTTAAAATACGGCCTATAAGAATGTCTGACACGCTGCAGCCAAAAGGGCAACCAAATGTGGAGATAAAAGAGATGACAGCGCCACCCTGTCATAATATATGCACGTATATGACTTTTTTTATATTTTAATCTCTCTTAGTCTTTTACAAATTTTCAATTATTTTAAAAGAATTTTAGTTTCGTTACTTTTGTAGTCTTTTTGGGGCTTTTTTTAATTATTTTGACCTTTAATTTTGTTGGTCATTTAAATTTCTAATAGAATTTACTTATTTTTGGATTTAACCAATTAAAATTTTCTATTTCGTTCAAAAACATCTTTCTTAATAAATTTTTCAATGTCAGACTTTGGATTCAATCTCTCATTTCAATTTCACGAATACCACATGTAATTTAGTAAGATATTTAAAGTATCTTAAAAAAAAAAAAGAAATCTTTTCGACTATCTTTTCTTTGATATAGTGGTAACCAAATTACATACTTATAATTATCTTATTTTTTTAACTTTATATATATACATATATATGTATTTTTTTTTTCTTATCTTTTCAATTAATCCAACTAACAAGGGTAACCTCTTTGAATACTTATGTTAATCTCCTACATTTTTTTTCTTTTTGGAAATAAAAAATTCTCAATATCATTCTCATAATTCGGATACCATAAATAACACAATAAAATACCTATTATATTTTTTTTGTCAACTTACTTAGATACCAAAGTATCTTGGTTGGATACTTATGGTAGCATTTTATTTTGTTTTTTTTTTCTTTTTTAGCTTGTTTAGTACCCGGAATTAGATTAGACTATTAAATAGGATTAGAGTAAATAGTACTATTTAGTATTATATTGTGTTTGGTGCAACATACGACTAAAACAAAGTAAAAATAACAATGTTTCTTAATATAGTTCTAATTATGTCTTATTTATAAATAAATCAATATTTCAAAAAATAGAAAAGATAAATTTAAATAATGATTATATAAAATAATATGATTTTAATTTATTTATGAAAAATAGGTATAGAAAAATAAAATATATATTTTTAGTTTAAAAATTTTTTAGTTTATATTAATTAAAAAAAGAATGAAAAAAAATACAAAAGATGCTGGACTTGGGACTAAATTAACCCAACTTCTAGTAACTTCTAGTAGGACTAAATTAACTCAACTTCCCAACTAAAAGCTGGGTTAATTTAGTCTCATGGGAAAGAGACTAAAGAAGAGAGCTCGGACTCCTTTGTTTAATCTTTCTTGGGCCTAAATATAGGACTGAACAAAGGAGTCAAGTCCTAATATTTAGTTTAGACCACCAAACGGGGCCTTTTAATTACATAGATACTATAGTTAATCTATTACATGTGTTAATTTTTTTTCCTTTTAAATTTACCTAAATACTATTAACTATTGGTAACCAAGTGGGTGACTGACGGTATCACAATTGGAGACTACCGGTATCTAAATGGATAATTGATGGTATCATAATTGGAGACCGCCAGTATTTAAATGGGTAACTGATAGTATCACAATTGGAGACCATTGTTAATCAAAGTACAATTGGAGATCATTGGTATTCAAGTGGGTGATTGATAGTATCGTAATTTGAGACTATTAGTTACCAAAGTGGGTGACTATCATTAACCAAGTGAGTGACTAACAACATCAAAGTTAGAGACCATCAATATCCAAGTTAGTATGTGACCAAATAAACTATTAGTATTCAAGGTACATTGAAAAGATACTTAGATCTATACAAGTTTAGTTTTAGTACTTTTTTTTGCTGACAATGAGTTTAGTTTTATAAAGAAAGTTTAGTCTATATCTTTTGTTCATAGTGAAATTAATCATATTAGATACTCATAGCATTTGACTATGAATACAATTTTGAGATTAGAATAAAGAAGATAATAGTAGCTATAATAAATACCTTGGTCATTTTTTTTTTTGAAAAAAAAAATTACATGTCAAAAGTAATGAACTTGTTTCTCATATTTTTTATTCTTTTTTTTTTTGTTTTTTTGTAGAGAGGACCATATTTTCTATTCTAGGTACCAAGGAAATTACTTTTTGTTGCTATAAATTAATATTTTATTTAGTTATGTTTTTGTTCAAACGTTATATTCGGTTTCCTAATTTTTTAAAAGTTTTTAATACCTCAGTTGCTTTTTTAAAAAGACGCGTCAGGCACTGACACTCGCTGTAATTACAGTAGTGCACATCATCATAGCTTTTTAAGGGAAAAAAAAGACTATATAATCGTATAAAAATAAACTGAGATAGTAAAAAAGTAGAAAAATGCAAAATATGCCGTATTTCTATAAACTATGGGCTGAAAGCCACAACCAGGCTAATTTTCCCAAATCTTTTATTGCAAATTACGCAACTATGATTTAGAGAGTTATCTCTTCATTTTGTTTTCTTATGATTTACTTATTTAATTATATATTTATTTTAAGAAAGTAAAATACACACGCCACTTTAGAGCGTAAGGTCTAGGAATAACATAACTATATATCCGAACGATTCATGATATTATGGTATCTCACATTAGTGTGGGTCATCAGTATGTGAATGTCTAAGAATTGGATAAGAGACTTAAAAACGTTTGTCCTACCCAGGTTACACGGTACTAGTTTGAGGGATAAGAAAAATACCGCCAACTGAAAAAAAAAAAAATGTCCTATCCGGGTTGCAGGGTACTAAAGTTTACCTTGACACTACATTTGGTAGGAAAATTTACTTGACAACTTCTAATTTGGACTAAAGTGACTTTTTTAATTCACTTTTTAAAATGATTTTCTTACTACGTAGCAAAAAATCCAAAATACTCTCTATAATTAGAAGACCCTTGTCAGTGCTTTTGTCCTTCATTTTTTCTTCTTTTTGGTTCGTTGTTTTGTTTTTAAAAAAAATCAAAAAGAAGAACACATCTTTGCAGAGGAAGAGTGGAAGAGAAACAAATCTTAAAGCTCTACTCCCCCACCTTATCCCTATTTTCGGCCAAATAACTCACTTTAGAAAACCGTAAAGCTCTGTTCCTGACAAAAATAGTTGAAACTCGATGAACTTTGAAAAAAAGAAAAGAATAGAAAGGAAATGAAGATAATGACTTCGAATCTCCTCCTAAAATGACATCACCGAGAATGTCGCTGAAGTTGAAGAAGAAGTGGAGGGAGAGGGAATTGAAACTTCACCTATTCGCATATTTACACTAGTAACAAAAAAGATGAAAAAGAAGCTGAAAGAGAATGTGAAAAAGGAACTGTGACCATGACTCTCATATTTGTGACAAACGAACACAAAATTTTGACTATTTCTATATTTGAAGTTATTAATATTGAAAAATAAACTTAGACAAGTATTACAAAGTCTGATCACACAAAGTACTCCAAAAAATTTAAACTACTTTTAATCACAATGTTATTAAAGTATGATCACATACTGTGATAATCTCAATCTGTCATAAAATACTGAGATACAGTCACATAGATATTAATGATATCACACATATATATATATATTTGTGACTGCCAATATATGCTACAAACTCTAACTTTCATCGTATGCTTGTCATAAATTTCTAGAAAATATGTTTTTAATCATCTTAGTCAATATATCCATAACCAATGACCTTATAAAACTATTACCCACTTAGTTTTAACACTAGATAAGAAGGAGAATAGGCCTGAACCAAAGAGAGTTAAATGACTAGAGAAGTTTCCGGCTGAACTTGAAGACAAAGATGGTCAGAGAAGCAACAAGCTAAACCCGAGAGAGAGATGGGAAAAAAAGCTTCTTTGAGTTGAACTAGAGAGAGATGCATGGAGAAACTACAAGCGGTACCAGAGAGAAGAAAGAGAGAGAGAGAGAGAGAGAGAGAGAGAGAGAGAGAGAGAGAGAGAGAGAGAGAGAGAGATGATAGATCTGTGTTTGGGGAGAAGAGAAAGATAGAGATGGTCGGATCTAGTTTTGGTAAGAAGAATAGTACATTTTAGGAAGGAAAATGGTGGGGAAAAAGGGGAAAAGTAGAGAAAATGAGGGAAAATTGAACAATTTTTTGACTAAAAATCAATATGTATTATAAAGGTGAAATTAGAACATTATTTTTTCTCTCTCCAAAATGTAACTATAAAAGTCATTATGAAAAAGTGAATTAAAAAAAGTCATTTTGGCCCAAATTAGAAGTAGCTAGGACAATTTACCTATTTAGTAGTAAGGATAGAGAATTTAGGAATGAGGAGGAATAGGAAAGAGAGAAAATAGTGACGATCCTTTAAGAAAGACGAAGAGAAATTGGGTATGATAAATATCACGACCCAAAATCCAGGCTAGTGGCAGAAGGGGAATTTCACAAAGATGAAAAATTCTTTGATTTATTTGTAAAATGTCAAAAGTTCTAGTTTTATAAAACGGTCCATTTAAATAAAATAATTGGAATTTCATCCCGTGAACTACTCCCACAGTTCATATACACCATTAAACATAGACCGAATAATAATTTAAAAACGTGAAGTCAAATATAATCCTCAACGAAACTCAAATCCCAGAATGGCATACATAAGTTCACAGACAAAATAGAAAGTAATAATTTTGGTTCAATGCTAATACAAAACCCGAAGAGTCTAAACACCACAAAAATAAGCTTCTAGCGTTACCAAGAAACGAACTACAGTCAAGATGACCTCTTACTCCTCTTGATCTCCTAAGTCGCACTGGACACCACCTGAGGAAGGGAGGAAGGGGTTGAGCATAAAATGCCCAGTAGGAAAAATAATTATCCTGTCAAAAATATTTTAGTGATAGAAAGTTCCTGCATAGTTAGTCTAAATCCAATACATACATATACAATGATCCAAAACTAGAAATACATATATATGTATAAATAAATCAATACAATAAAAATCATTCAATTCATATGCACATGACACAAATCAACCCATACCATGAGCTCACATTCTCTCATCTGTGGAAACCCAGGATGATAGCACTAAGTATGTCTAACAGCCTGCCTGACACCTAAGCCCATATCCGGAGGAGACACCTGTGTGTCGCCTACCAAACCTGGAGGAGCAACCGAATTGCCTACGCCTGCCAAATGGGGAGGTAATCAGAAGTAAAAGAACCCTGCACGGGTTTACGGACTCTACACCGATGGTGGGGTACACAGCACCACACTGTAAACCCACGATGCTAACACGGTGCTCATATATGATCCTATGACACGTGCAATACAGAACTGAAGTGTAAAAATAATCATGATCAGATATTTCAATAAAATCAACATACTGGGTTTTATAGGAAAATGAGCAGCATAACGACCTTATTTTTAATATACCCAAAATAACCTGTACTCAGAAAAATTCCCAGAGTAATACAGTATAATGTCATACCATCACATATATTCAAATAATTCAAAACCACATTTGTTCTCATATGTAGTAGAAAAAAAGTTTTATTAGAAAATAGTATAAAACGAAGGTAACTGAATCCCTACCTTGCTCGAATAGCGATATCATGCTATTAAATCTTCAAGGTGTCGTTTCGCCCGGAGGGTCGGGAACCAATTCCAAGCCATCGATCGTCCTCTTGCGAAAAATCAACTTCTCAACGGAGCTTCAATTCCACAAACGGACCTCTTCACTGAATTCCTAGCACCCGAAATAACTAGGTTAGACATATAACTTATCCAATTCGGGTCCATGCCCTCATGTGAGTGGTGGAGCGCAAACGAAGCAAATCTCGACTGTTCGATCTCGATTTCTGTGCCGATCACCAAACATAGGCTATATATATATATCAAACTTCTCCATTTTCCAAGTACAATCCAAAAATGACAACAAACATACAATCCAACGGCCGGATCAAAAAGTCAAACTTAATCTCAAAATATCAAAAAATAGCAACTTTTGATTCAGGCATTATGGGGTTAAGATATATTTACCTTGAGCTTTCGCTCGATAAGCGAATCCAACGGGCCCGGTTTGAGGTCGAACAGTGGTCGAAATCGTCGCTGGCGGCCAAAAATCCGAAATGCTCCAAACGGCTCCTCCTTTTCCGGTGGCCCTGCAACTGGCCAACTCTGGCTCGTGGTGGCCGAGGGGACTCCGCCTGGCGTCTAGTGGCTGGATGATGCCCGAGAGGCGAGCTGCAGCAGTGATCCTCCTTCAGCCGAGAGAGACCTGAGAGAGTGAGAGAGAGCATCGGGGGGAAAGAGAGAGAGAGAGAGAGAGAAAGAGAAAAAGGACAAGGCACGTGGCCTGTCTTTATGGGGCAGTGCAATTTTTCAAAAATTACACATAATTCCCCAAAATTTCAAATCTCTTTCAATCAGTCCCCCAAAAATTGCAATTTAGTCCTTCTGCACAAAACTTTTGTAAATTAATCCCCTCAATAAAATACCCTAAAATTGGTAAAATGTCCAAATTACCCTCCCAAAAATCTGGGCTTTTACATTCTCCCATCCTTATTAGAATTTCGTCCCGAAATTCAAAATACAAGTCAAGGCTTACATCACAATACGACTTCTGACTGAAGGTTAAACAAATGAGGGCACTTCTCGTATACCTCCGTCTCAAGTTTCCAAGTAGCCTCATCTTCTTTGTGATGTTCCCAAAGCACCTTGATAAGCGAAATCTCTCTATTGTGAAGCACCGTCAACTCTCAAGCCAATAAATGAACAGGCTGCTCTTTATAGAACACATCTTCTTAGATCAGTACATGCACGTACTGGATAACATGAGATGGGTCCAGTGTGTACTTCTTCAACATCGACACATGAAACACGTTATGCGCGTGACCCAACTGTGCAGGCAGATTCAAATGATATGCCACTGGTCCAATTCTCTCAGTGATCTCAAAGGGACCAATATACCTTGGAGCAAGCTTACCCTTAACTCCAAATCTTGTAACACCTCGCCTTGGAGTCACTTTCAAGAACACAGAATCACCAGTATCGAACTCTACCTCACACATTTTAGGGTCAATGTAACTCTTCTGACGACTCTGAATCTCCTTGAGTCTCTCTTAGATATCTTTGATCTTCTTAGTAGTCTCTTCAATCAGTTCAGGTCCAAGAGTAACATGCTTTTCATATTCTGCCCAACACAAAGGCAACCTACACGACCTTCCATACAACACTTCATATGGAGCCACACCCACACTAGTCTGGTAACTGTTATTGTAAGCAAATTCCACCAAAGAAAGATGATCATCCTAGTTCCCATCAAAGTCCATTATGTAACAACTTAGTATGTCTTCAAGAATCTGAATGGTCCTTTCAAACTGACCATCTAACTCGGGATAGTGAGCTGTACTGATATCCAACTGCGTACCCAATACGTTTTGCAAGGTTCTCCAAAACTTGGAAGTGAACCTTGGATCTCTGTTGGAGACAATGCTTGAAAGCACACCATGCAAGCATATGATATTCTCCATATACAATCTATTGAGCTTAGTAAGTGAGTAGTCCATCCAGATCAGTATAAAGTGAACACTCTTCGTCAACCGATCGACTATCACTCAAACTACGTCATTCTTCCTCAAGGTCTTTGGTAAACAGGTCACAAAGTCCATCGTGATCTTGTCCCACTTCTATTCTGGAATTGGCAATAGCTAAAGTAATCCAGCTGACCTCTGGTGTTCAGCATTGACTTGCTGACAAGTCAAACACTTAGCCATAAAGGTAGCTATATCCTTCTTCATCCCTTTCTACCAATACTGCTGCTTCAAGTCCCAGTACATCTTGGTACTATCCAGATGTATTGTGAACCTTGATTTGTAAGCCTCAGTTAGAATGGTTCCTCGAAGATTAGCGTCATTAGCTACAGCCAACTTCCCACTGAAAAACAAAAACCCTTCCTTGTTAGTGCTCCAACCATCTAACTATTCACCATTCCAAAGTCGATTCTAGGTTGTCCTCAACTCCTTGTCTTGCCACTGATTCCATTGGATAGTTTGGAGAAGTGATGGTGAAATCACAATATTGCTCAGGCAAGCAACCCCTTCATTCTCGAAGTACTGCAAGTTATAGTCACCAATCGCAACTGAGTTTCTCCAATCTTCAATCCCTAGTGTAGCTAGTGCAACAGCTACAACATTAGCCTTACCAGGATGATACTGTAGGTCGAAGTCATAGTCCTCTATATACTCAACCCATCTATACGGTCTCAAGTTCAGATCCTTCTGAGTAAAGAGATACTTCAAACTCTTATGATCGGAGAATATGTCGAACTTTACACTATACAAGTAACATCGCCAAATCTTCAAGGCAAAGATCACTGCTGCAAGCTCCAGATCATAGGAGGGATAGTTCCTCTCATGTGGCTTCAACTGATGAGAAGCATAAGTTACAACCTGACCATTCTATATCAAGACACATCCCAAACCCATCTTTGAAGCATCGGTATACACCACATAAGTTTTGCTACTGTCAAGAATAGTAAAAACTGGTGCAGTGGTCAAACTCTGCTTCAACCTCATAAAAGCTTCTTTACTTTTGTGATCCCGAACAAACTTGATGTCCTTCCTGGTCAATTTTATCAAAGGCAAAGCAATTCTTGAGAAATCTTGTACAAAATAACGGTAGTAGCCTGCCAAACTGAAGAAACTACATACCTCCATCATAATTTTTGGTCTTTCCCACTCCAAGACAACTTCGATCTTAGTGGGATCGACTGAAATACCTCCGTGAGAAATCACATGGCCCAAGAACTTCACTTCTGACATCTAAAAGTCACACTTTGATTTCTTGGCATACAACCGATGATCTCTCAATGTCTTAAGTACTATCCCCAAATATTCAACATGCTCTTTTCGAGTCTTGGAATATACCAGGATGTCATCGATGAACACAACTACAAAATTGTTAGGAATATGCCCTAGAAAGCATTTTCTTTGTTTGACATTTTAAACAATGTTTATTAGATTTAAGTGTTATCTACTTGTTCTTAATAAATTCTATATTATGTCCCAATAATATACATGTGATGTTTATGTTTTCTATTATGCAAACGTCTAAAAGTTTCCATGACTAATAATGAGTAATAAATAATTGTTCGTGTGAAGTATTCACATGTGGGAGACTAAATTCTTTACTTCATTATGTCTAAATTAAAAGTTTACATTCTGTAAATAAAGATGGAATACTTTATTTTATCATAGAATGTAGTATTGTCTATTTCAATGAGATTAATGAAGTCTTTAATCATCGAAGTGTCTGATTTCGAATAAAAACACTAGTGCGTTGTAAAAAAGTTATAAGCGCATTGAACTAGATCGAGTGAAAATAGAATTTGAGGTTTAGTGCCATAACTCAATATTCTATCTTTCACTAATCTAACACTATTACAAGGTTACCTTAATCCTAGTGATTGTCGGACTTACTTTATGAGTTTTATCTTTTTGACTTACTAAAAGACTAGTTCTAATTATATGGATTGAACTCCGGTATCTTGGAAGATAAGATTTGTGAATTGCGGGAACGTCTTTCATGATTTGGATACCATGCATATAACGTCACTTTGAGTTTTTTTCAAGGATCTGGATAAGAAAAAACCAGGCACCAGGTATTCACTTTGTGAATTTGACTGTGTTTGTATGGGCAGTTACAAACACCGTAATCAATTATTATTTATTAGATGAAAAATGGCAACTCAAAGATAAATATGTACTATAGGGGTAATACGTTAATTTCACATCACTAGTACGGCATTGTATCGGGGGTATATCTGCAGATATAGTATATGCTAAATGGATTAAGTTAATTAAAGTGTTAATTAGTTTCACAGAAAATATATGACATTTAGTCTAAGAGTACAATATTGGGCCTATAATGGAGTGCCCCAATATGAATGGACATGGCTCAGTCATAATTAAGAGTTAATTATGATTATGGGTAATTGGTCCTTTAGAACTTAGACTATTTAGATCTATAAGGTCCCTTGTCTAGCCCACACGTAGCTCAATAACTAATTGAATGGTCAGTTGAGCCCAATAAGCCCATTAGGGTTTACATATCTTTAAATACTTAAGAGAAAAGTTCTCTTAAGACTCTCTAAGTGTTCTACACGCCATTCATGCATAATATCTGTGCTTTTTCGTATGACAGAGAGAAAAAGAGAGAGTGGGAGAGATGAGCCACCATGGAAGAAGTCACGTGTTCGTTTATGGCTGCTAAAGGAGAGATACCCATGGTCATAGACGTGCACTCAAGGAAAAGGAAGATCGTCTTTTGGATCATTCGCTCATCTCTCATTGGGAATCAAGAAGATGCCCACACACCGGATCATTCAACGGGCTCTAGAAAATAGACAAGAAGGCTCAATGGTTATGAAGTACTTCTAGGTTTTATCTAAACCAAGATCCATGAATTGATTTATGTTAGATCAACGATCCTACGTTTTTGTTTTATAAAATTTCAAGAAAGTTTTAAAATACCTATTCCACTGCGTTCTTGATTTGTTTATAAAACTACGGAAATCGTTTTTTGAAATTTATTGATTCGGAATTTCCAGCAAAAACGGCCTGAAAATCCGATTCATAAGATCCATAAAGGCTACAGGTGCATTTGTCAAACCAAACGGCATCACCATGAACTCAAAATGATCATATCGAGTTCTGAATATTGTCTTAGGTATATCATCCTCTCTTATCTTTAATGATAATAACTGGATCTCAAATTGATCTTGGAGAAGATTCTTAAACCAATGAGTTGATCAAACAACTCATCTATCTTTGGCAAAGAATACTTGTTCTTCACTGTCAACTGGTTCAACTTCTGGTAATTTACACAAAGTCTCAACGAACCATCAGCTTTCTTAACAAACAAAACAGAAGCACCCCAAGGAGAAGTGCTACTACGAATGAAGCCTTTGGATAACAAGTCGTCCAACTGTTCTCTCAATTCTTCCATCTCAGCAGATACATAGGCTGGAATATAAACTGGCTGAGCTCCAAGAACTAGTTCAATACAGAACTCGCTCTCTCTATCTAGTTATAACCTCGGTAAGTCTTTAGAAAACACCTCTGAATACTCATACACCACCGGAATCCATGGGTCTTGATCGTCTATCCTCACCTCGCCATCCATGGTAAACAAGTTCCCATAATACTTGAGTTTCTTCCTTCCACCCATGCACGCTTTCAGAATAGGACTAGGCTTCAACAGACTTATCCCAGCTCGATAGACAATAGGTTATCCATCACTAGGAAAAAGAGACACCCGCTTCTTATGACAGTCTGCAACGGCTCGATACTTCGACAACCAATCCATATCGAGTATCACATCATACTGTCATATTGACAACACAATCAAATCAGTAAGAAGCTTCCTATCACTGACCATAACTCGATGAGACTTACACACACTAGATACATCAGCTACTCCTCCCAAAGCTGTACCCAATGTCAATATATAATCGAAATCAGAAAATTCCAACCCTAACAGTTGAGCAAATAATAAAGATATGAATGAATGCGATGCACCAGTGTCAAATAAAGCATATGCCTAAGAGTATGAAAGAAGGATTATACTGTCAACAACACATCGGCCGGTGCAATTCTGAGTATCGTTTGCCCTAATAAAAGTATAGGCTTATCCAATCACCTTCCCTTTCCTTTTGTTGCCTCTTCCCTGGCTCGGATGGCTACTGCTGAGTCCTAGACCATTACTGTCAAAACCACTCCCACTCTAACTCTCTGAGGCCTGAGGAGTCAGAAAACTCTGAGTAAAACCCTGAGGGCGGTACTGATGCTGATAAGGCTGAGAGGAAGTAAAAGCCTGTAAAACACCATGTGACTGTTACGTCCTTGCTTGAGTGTTCTGATAAGATATAGAACCAAACTGGCTCCTCTGCGGTCCTCCCAGAGAAAGAGGAGATTTCTGTAGATGGTTGGGATACTCATTCTTCCGATGACCCTATTGGCCATAAACGAAATATCCTCCATACGGACTTCATTCTGTTGATCCTGATTGGCATACTGGGCCTTGAAAATTCATTCAAAGTCTTCCCAAGTCAAGCCCACTACATCTTGCATCTATTCCACTATTTCCTGCCAACGAATGGCACTCCTTGTCAAACGGGTAATAGCAAACATATCCCAAAACTCAACCGGAGTACCAAGGGCCTGAAAGTATCTCTCCATCTCACATAACCAAGCAATTGCCATGAGAGCTTCTGGTCTCCCATCAAACTTCCATGGTTGGAGACGCATGAACTGTTAGAGATGACCAGCCTGATCTAACTGATGTTCCTTCGGAGTTGGAGGCTAATAGTCTGGATTGCTAATCTGGATGAATGCCTGGTGCATTACCTCGATCAGATGAGTGAAATCTAGAAGAAGAGGTTCGGCACTCGGCTCGTGCCTTAGAACTCTTCTAGGAGGCATCCTTACAAGTCTGAAACAATATACCAAACTGTTAATGCGATAATGATAAATGCTTGTCATAAAATCAACTTCAATCTAGTTTAATAGTGATACGTCAGAGCAGTTAAACTCAAAACTTTGATACCAAAAATTTCTGTCAAGACCCAAAACCCGGGTCAGTTGCAGAAGGAAAATTTCACAAAGATGGAAAATTCCTTGATTTATTTGAAAAATGTCAAAAGTTCTAGTTTTATAAAACGGTCCATTTAAATCAAATAATTAGAATTTCATCCCATGAACCACTCCCATAGTTCATATATACCATTAAACATACACTGAATAATAATTTAAAAATGGGAAGTCAAATATAAATCCAAGTATTACCATCATCCACAACGAAACTCAAATCCCAGAATAGCATACATAAGTTTATGGACAAAATAGATTGCAATAATCTTGGTTCAATGTTAATAAAAAGCCCAAATAGTCCAAACACCACAAAAACAAGCATCTAACATTACCAAGAAACGAACTACAGTCAAGACGACTTCTCACTTCTCTTGATTTCCTAAGTCGCACTAGACACCACCTGAGGAAGGGAGGAAGGGGTGAGCATAAAATGCCCAGTATAAAAAACAATTACCCGGTCGAAAATATTTTAGTGATGGAAAGTTCCTGCATGGTTAGTCTAAATCCAATACATGCATATATAATGATTCAAAACCGGAAATCCATATATATATATGTATAAATAAATCAATACAATCAAAACCATTTAATTCAGAAGCACATGACACAAATCAACCCATGCCCATGAGTTCACATCCTCTAATCTGTGGAAACCCAGGATGATAGCAATAAGTATGCCTAACAACTTGCCTGACACCTAAGCCAATACCCAGAGGAGACACCCGTGTGTCGTCTACCAATCTTAGAGGGGCAACCGAATTGCCTACGCCTGCCAAATGGGGAGGTAATCAGAAGTAACAGAACCCTGCGTGGGTTTACGGACTATACACCAATGGTGAGGCACGCAGCGTCACACTATAAACCCACGATGCTAACACGGTGCTCATGAATGATCCTATTACACGTGCAATACAGAACTGAAGTGTGAAAATAATTATGCTCGGATTTTTCAATAAAATCAGCATACTAGGTTTTATTAAAAAACAGGCAGTATAACGGCCCTCTTTTTAATATACCGAAAATAACCTGTACTCAGAAAAATTCCCAAAGTAATACAGTATAATGTCATACCATCACAGTCCATCACATATGTTCAAACAATTCAAAATCACATTTGTTCTCATATGTAGCAGAAAATAAATTATTCGAAAATAGTATAAAACGAAGGTAGCTGAATCCCTACCTCGCCCGAATAGCGATATCACATTATTGAATCCTCAAGGTGTCGTTGACGATCGTTTAAAGGGTCGGGAACCAATTCCAAGCCCTTGATCATCCTTTTGCGAAAAATTAACTTCTCATCGGAGCTTCAATTCTACAATTGGAGCTCTTCATTGAATTCCTAGCATCCAAAATAGCTAGGTTAGACATATAACTTGTCCAATTCGGGTCTGAGGCCACACTGGGTCGGCGGCACACAAAACGAGATAAAATCTCGACCGTTCGATCTCGATTTCCATGCTAGTCACCAAACATAGGCAATATACATATATATATATATATATTTATATATATATATATATATATATCAAACTTCATCATTTTCCGAGTTTAATCCAAAAATGAAAATAAAAACACAATCCAACGGTCGGATCAAAAAGTCAAGCTTAAACTCAAAATATCCAAAAATGACAACTTTTGATTTGGGCATTATGGGGTTAAGATATATTTACCTTAAGCTTCCTCTTGACAAGACAAATCCAACGGGCCCAGTTTGAGGTTGAACGGTAGCCGAAATCGTCGCCAGCAACCAAAAATCCGAAATACTCCAAACGGCTCCTCCTTCTTCTCCAACAATAGTAGCAGCTCTGGCGGCCCTACAGCTGTCCGACGCTAGCTCGTGGCGGCCTGGGGGAGCTTTGCCTACTGTTTGATGGCCAGAAAATGCCCGGGAGGTGAGCTGCGGCGGTGGTCCTCCTTCGGCCGAGGGAGACCTGAGAGAGAGAGAGAGAGAGAGAGAGGACAAGGCATGTGGCCTGTCTTTATGGGGCAGTATAATTTTTCAAAAATTGTACATAAATTTACAAAATTTCAAATCTCTTTCAAATCAGTCCCCTAAAATTGTAATTTAGTCCTTCTACACAAATCTTTTGCAAATTAATCCTCCTAATAAAATACCCGAAAATTGGTAAAATGTCCAAATTACCTCCCCAAAACCTGGATTTTTACAATAAAACCATCTATCGATCTCTTCTCCTAACACTATTTCTATAACCACACTTTCAATTAAAATTTAAAATTTAACTACTATTTTCTATACCGATTTTTTCATAAATTATTGTTTAATATAATTTTTTCTTTTCTGTTTCCATCTCTCTTTCATATTTTCTCCTTCTCATACCAATTTTTCTATTCCTTTTCTTTCATTTTCCTCACCCTTCTTATACCCAAAAGAACATGGGTGACTATTGTCACCCCCATTTTTTCTCTTCCCATCCCTTTTTTAATTAATTAGTTATTCTAAAAAATATCCTCTTACAAATTGACACAAATAATTTCATATGTTATTAAATAATAGAAGACTAATTCTTAACATACTCCTCACAAACGAAAATATATCACTTACGAAAATTATGTTAGATAAAAAAAATTAAAATTTAATTTATATAATTTGATTTCTATGATAAATTATAGAACCAAAGATTTTATTCTATCAATAATTTTGATATTAATGAAAAACATAGCAGTCTTAAGATACTGAATTTTTTTTACCCCTTAACTTCGTTCATAAATATATTTTGCAAATCATAAATGCCTTTTATTATTAAGATAATTCATATGAAGTATATATAATTTCTTAATCGTACAATTATTTTTTTAAAAGAATAAATCATATCATATATGTGATTTCTTGATCGGTTACATATAAGATATATTTGAAAAAAAAAAAGATAATTCATATATATATATATATATATATATTCAAATTAGTAGGTAGTGTACGATATATATATATATATATATATATATTTAAAAAGATTCATAAAGATTTTTTTTTTTAAAGAAAAACTATTGTACTATTATTCAATAGAAAAGTCTTCAAGTATAGCTTTAGAGATATACTCAGGTATCTTATTAATCCACAAACAAGAATCTGTAAATACTAAAAGTAAAATTTGCTAGGCAATGAGCTGCAGAATTTCCAGAACGAGGAGTGTGTCTACAGCTAACATTTCCAAGCGTCTTTAACGATCGAACTTTGAACAGCAAGAGTAAAGAACCATTCAATAGCAGAAATCACATTCAAAGCATCCGTCTCAACACTTTTCAATACCAGATCAAGACTAATAGCGAGTTGCAAACCTTCTATAAAAGCCAGACATTCTGCTATGAATGATGAATGCCTCAGGGGAGCCAGAACATTTTTTTGCCATTGCTACTGTTACTTCACTCAAATGGTTCAGAAAAAATGACGCCAACTCCGAAACTATCACCTTCGTGTGGGATAACAATATCCACATTCAATTTCAGACCACCATGAGATGGGGAACTCCATCTTTGTACAGGTCGGGACTATTTTGATGAAGAAGATGAAAGAAACAAATAAAAATAAAAAACTCAGTACATCCGGGTAGTACCAAGATGTACGGGGACTTGAAACGGCAGTATTGGTGGAAAGGTATGAAGAAGGATGTAGCTACGTTTATTGCTAAGTGTTTGACTTGTCAGCAAGTCAAGGCTGAACACCAGAGGCCAGCTGGATTACTTCAACTGTTGTCAACAGTAATAAACAAACAAACAAACAAACAAACAAACAGACTGCTCTTCATAGGACACATCCTCTTGAATCGGTACATGCACGTACTGAACAGCATGAGATGGGTCCGGCGTATACTTCTTTAACATCAACACGTGAAACACATTATGCACGTGACCCAACTGTGCGAGCAAATTCAAGTGATATACCACTGGTCCAATTCTCTCAGTGATCTTAAAGGGACCAATATACCTTGGAGTAAGCTTACCCTTAACTCCAAATCTTGTAACACCACGCCTTGGAGTCATTTTCAAGAATACGGAATCACCAGTATCGAACTCTACCTCACACTTCTTCAGGTCAGCATAACTCTTCTGGCGACTCTGAATCTCTTTGAGTCTCTCTTGGATATCTTTGATCTTCTCAGTAGTCTCCTCAATCAATTCAGGTTCAAGAGTAACATGCACTTCGGGTTCTGCCCAACACAAAGGCGATCTACACGGCTTTCTATACAATACTTCATATGGAGCCACATCCATACTGGTCTAGTAACTATTATTATAAGCAAATTCCACCAAAGGAAGATGATCATCCCAGTTCCCACTAAAGTCCAGTATGCAACAACGTAGCATATCCTCAAGAATCTGAATAGTCCTTTCAGACTGACCATCTGACTTAGGATGGTGAGCCATACTGATATCCAACTGCGTACCCAACGCTTTCTGCAAGGCTCTTCAAAACTTTAAAGTAAACCTTGGATCTCTGTCGGAGACTATGCTTGAAGGCACACTATACAAGCATATCGTGTTCTCCATATACAGTCTACTGAGCTTAGTAAGTGAGTAGTCCATCCGGATTGGTATAAAGTGAGCACTCTTCGTCAACCGATCGACTATCACCCAAACTTCATCATTCTTCCTCAAGGTCTTTGGCAAACGGGTCACGAAGTCCATCGTGATCTTGTCCCACTCCTATTCTAGAATTGACAACAGTTGAAGTAATCCAGCTGGCCTCTGGTGTTCAGCCTTGACTTGCTGACAAGTCAAACACTTAGCAATAAACGTAGCTACATCCTTCTTCATACCTTTCCACCAATACTGCCGTTTCAAGTCCCCGTACATCTTGGTACTACCCGGATGTACTACCCGTTTACCACTGAGTTTTATTTTTACTTAACTAAAAATAAAAAAGTGTGTAAAAAGAAATTTCAAAACTTTATGAAGGTTTAATTAGAAGAGGCGTAAGGAGACAAAAAAAAAAAAAAAAAAAAGGGAAGACAACAGCTACCCAAAGAATATTTAGGAGTTTTCAATTTGGATTCGAATGTAGTAATGCTCGGTCTAAGCATCTCCATAATTTCCTTTAGTTTCTTTTATAATTGTATTATTTTTAAGTTAATATCTTCTCTTTTAAAAAAAAAAAACATATCTCAATCCTTCACTATATTTATAGGTTTTATGTTAATGGTTGACTAGATTGGAGAGAGAGAGAGATATCAAATAAAAAAGCATCCTATTTTTTTATTACAATTTTCCTTTTCGCGAAAAAAAAAAAAGAAGGTCATCCACAAAGAAAGCAGGGTTCTTACTTATATCATGTATATAAAATTTAGGGTTCGTGAAAAATTGGGTTTAAGAGAGGAGTATCGTAAACAAAATTTTTTTCTTTTTTCTTTTTCAAACAATTTGTGTACTGAAAAAGAATTTCATTTAAGGTTTTTTGAGTAATAAAAAATTGGTGGATCTATTGCCACCCCTCTATATACTATCAACACATCTCATTTTAGTATTTTTTTATTACTAAAAAACCCTTTGAAAAATTAAATTAACTACATTTTTTTTGAAAAAAAAAATCTCTTCACAACCCTCTCTAAACAATTGAAAAAAAAAAAAAAAACTTTCACACCCGTTGTTCAAGTACAATTAGTCAAAAAATAAGATCGTGTGCAAAAATTTAACAAAAACAAAAAATTTGCAACACGATTCTACACACAAATGATATAAACAAATAAAATTATTATCTTCTTTCTCTTTCTTTAATCATCGGCTTCATCCTTTATAACTAAAGGCAAATAATATAATTTGAAAAAAAAAACCTACTCCATAGCTTTAATGGAGTTTCTTCACTAAGCGTTGTTTTTCATCATGCCTTTCTTTTTCTTTTTCTTTTTTTGTTTCCTCGTTTCTATTCTTGAATAACTACCTTCTCGTTTCAATTTTTATCTTTTCATTCAGGTTATATGCTTAGGCTTTTTATCAATTCACAAGATTTGATTGAAGGTGACCTGATTTTAAGATTTTTTTCTTTTAGGTCTCAACTTTTATTTAAAAGGAAACCTCAATTTTGTGGCAAAAAAAAAATGGTAAACGACATTGATATCAGATTAAGAATAACCTATCAATCTAGAAATGAAAGATTTAGAAGAAAATTTTTGGGTAGAAAAAAACCAAAGGAAGAAGAACTTTTAAGTCTGTTGAAAAAGGGTAATAAACACAAAAGAAGGCCAAGAAGAAGAATAAGAAGAAGAGAGACAAGAAGATGAGAGATCAGGCAGTGGGAGTGGGAGAGGGAACCGTTGGAAAAAGAAAAGATAAAATTAAATTAATTAAGGGATAATTTAGGAATAATTAGAGGTATAATAAGTAAATTTTAAATTTAAATAGAGATGGTAATTTAAGACATAGTGTGGAGAGAATAAAAAATGGATAACAATAGAGCCACGTAAAAAGAATTACTAAAAACAATGATGGAAAGAGTAGACATGCATGTGGCAAGACATGTTTTTCTATACAAGGATTATTTATTTATAAAATTATTAGACAAAATATCGTAAAATAACCTTATATTTTAATTATTTATTGTGAAACCCTTTATACATATATATATTAAGAAATATAGGAAAATCTCTTTAAATTTGATTTTTTATTATAAAAAACCTTATAATTTGATCATTTTTTAAAACAGACCTTCTCACATAAACTAGATTGAGGAAAATTAATAAGAAATAACAAAATTATCTTTAACGGACGATAGATTTTAGTTTATATTACATTTTAAATTTGTATTTGAATACATAAATAATTGTTTGGAAACTATTTTATCAATTACGAGATTATTTGAAAATTTGAAATCTTGTATCTTAAATTTATTTTAAATATCTAGCTTTTACTTAAGATAAATTTGTCATTTCGATCCTTTTCCGTAATTTTAATGATAGGAGGAGGCATAATTTAAAAAATAATCAAAGTATATGGCTTTTGTCATGAAAAATTAAATTCAATAAGGTTTTCTCGTGTTTCTTAAAACACAAGAGTTCTCGTAAAACAATTATGAAATATAAGGCTGTATAACCACATTTTCTCAAATCACTATTATCCATTTCATTTTTTAAGTAATATATTGGAGGTAACTATTTTTTTTTTTCACTCTTCCCAATCCATCCACAGTTGGAGGGACAAGGTTTGGTGGGCCTAAGGGGATCATCACCCCTCACTTCTCCTCTCCTCCTACTTTCCCCTTCAAAAATTTCACTTGTCAAACAAGGTTTTAGTACTTCCATTTTTTTTTTTTTATAAAAGAAAAGAGAAAGATTCATTCGTTACTAAGAAGGATGGAGAGAAATCCCATTCATTATAGTGATGCTGAAGCATTATATAAGAAGATAATACAATGCCTTTGTTTTTTCAATTAATTAATCTTAGAAAACTCAACATTATGTTTAGAGAAATATGGTAACATTTTGGCGGTAAAACTTGGTGTTAGGTTCATACTATGTTATTGTATTATTTTTATTTTTTGGAGTGGGTATGTTATTGCATTATAATCCTCAAGGTATATTGTTACACTTTTGAGAAAATGATTAAAATTTGGGACGAACGTCAATTGAGTTTTTAGGTATGGTTTGCCGGGAAAGTGTAAACCAAGCATTGACTAAAGTGCTCTCGTTTTCTCAATTTCACTTTACAATTTTTTTAGGTGGGTTTATAAACACAGATAATGAATTAAATTATAGAAAAATAAGAGTTTTTTTTTTTGAAGTAGAAAAATAAGAGATTTGGTCGAGTTCTATTAAAAAAAAAATAAAACTAAACGATTACCAACCAAATAAGGATCAAATTCGAATTGTTTGAATTTATTCATGTTTAGATTTTTTTTTTTTTTTGCTCAAGTTAATTTGGTCATGTCAATTCGCGACCTTAAAAAAGAAAAAAAAAAAAAAGAGAAGACACATTCTTGATTTCGCTCCCAATAATATTTTTCTCTTAATTGCTATTTGATTCTCAATCAATTTCATTAATTTTTGTTATTATATTGCGATCAGGTAGTATACTAGGATTCTCATCAACTCATTAATTATACATGAAATATAAATTGAGTTTGGCTCATGTAGAGGGTAAAACTCCCTATATATTTGGTAAATATTGACTTTCTAGCTTTTAAAACTTTTCACCCATTTATGGCTGTGTATCCTACGGTTCCTACCCTAATGGATAAGGTAATATCCGCTTTATTCGGATTTAGAGTAAGATATATGTACAAATTTTAATACCGAGACGGATATGAGTAGAGTAACAGCTTAGGGATACCCGACCTTACCATACCTGATTAGTATACATACTAAGAAAACTAGACATCTAATTATATATATATATATATATATATAGAATAAAAATATGTCAAATATATAGAAAATAAATGGAAAGTTCTAAATCTATCAATCATTGGACTAAGTACATTCATTTTCTTTTTTACATCACTAAAAACATTGTTTTATCACTTTCTTTGTCCTTTGTATATTCATTATATTCCAAAAATACTTTTTTTTTTTTAATTTTATGCATTCCTTATTTTGTTGTAATAAAATGAAAATAGTACAGATATGGCATAATCTATTATTAAATCAAGTTTTATTGTGTTTCTCTAATTTTGAATTTTCTTTCTAAATTTTAAGTTTTTTTCTTTTTATTTTATGTGTGTAATTATCTATATTGTGTTATTTTTACTTAACCTTTTATTCTTTTCATCTATTTTATTTTTCTCAAAAAGATAAATTTAAAAATTTCGTCGCACTTTTTTTCCCTATATTTACATATATGAAATTCTTTTAACCAATGGAAATTTATCGTGTATATTTTTTTTATAATAAAAATTAAGAGAGAGAAATAACATTAATAATACATATCCTTTTACATACCTCATTATAACTGTTGGATCATCATTAAAAAAAATATCTACACATAGATTAATAAAAATACATACTGGATTGACAAAAATATCTATACGTCTTATCATACACCTCATTATTGCTAATCCAGTAAGTATTTTTTTAACCTATATGTAAGTATTTTTTTAAGCTGTTGGATCATCATTTAATGGTGATCTAATGACTATAATAACGTGTATGAAAAAATATGTATTATTAATGTTATCTCTCTCTCCCTCTTACTTTTTATTATAAAAAAATGTGGATGATAAATTTTCAGCCAGAATAATACTCATATATGGGTAAATAAAAAAAAAAACAAACTGCATTGATGCCCGTGTATATATATATATATATATTATCTAAAGTACTGAAGACCCATCCAAGTATGTTTCCTACTTCTAAATTCTAATATATTTATATATATATATATATATAATTCATAATTTTATGTTTTCGTTGCATTTAAAAAAATAATCTCTTTTATTCCATGTAAATATATTTAACATTTTCTCTTAATTTGTTAATAAAAAATTGTATATTTTGTCTAAAAAAATTACATATTTTTATGATTTTGAAGAATAGGAAAAAAATCTTTCTTCTAAGGTTTAAACGTATAAGTAATTTTTTTCCTTACCTATTGCTAGCATTCCCACCATATAAATATAATTGGTGTATTTAATTCTTAGATGACCCTTTTTGGTAACTCTAATTTAGAGTAAAATTGTACCTGAAATTATGAACGTACTTAGTCCAGTTGTTGATAGATTTATAACTTTCCAAAAGAAATATACGTGCTTATTTTCCATTAAGATTTTTATTTAAATAATTAAATTCACATTTAATTGTGTTGGATTTAGATTATTTTGTATGATATGTGTGGAGATATGCTAATAAATGCTACTTTCAATTCTTAATTGGTAAAGAGGGTACCCACACTGCTAATATCCATACCCTACACATTTTCTTAATATAGTAAATGTGTAAAATAATAAATCGCTTTTTTTAAGCGGCTAAAGTAGTAAAATAGGCATACTCGGCCCATATCCTAGCCATATCCATCCTTATTTCAATTTTATTTGATATTATTTATAACAAATAAATATCAAAATATTACATACAAATGTTTGAAACTATCATAGTGTCACTCCTAGAAATCTTTAGATTTATAATATTAGTAGAATTATTATGTACTTAGTATCGAATTTTATTAAGTTTGCATTCACAAATACGAAATAATGTACGTAGTATTATTTTAATGTTAAATTTTATTACGTGAGAAAACTATAGTCAATCCTCATTTTAACTTAGAATTTCTAAGTTAGTTTTCCTTAATAATAAATTGATTTTACAATAATTATATTATGTACATCAATATAATCTAATTAAAAATGTGACATGTTTATGTCATATTAAAATTGTTATATTTTATAATCTAAAGTTAATGGTTGCACTAAAATAGTACCATGTCATATTTTGAATGGCTATGATTTAAGTATATCAATCTAAGGGTAGAAAATAAGTTATAGAAAAAGATGAAAAGTAGTAAGATTTTACCTTAGGAAGGTAATAATTTAAATGAGTGGAATAGAACAGGAAATAGATAAAGTTAATGGGTAATTCAAAAGGTAGGGAAAAAAGAAAATCATAATGGAAATATTCTTTGAAAATTAGTGGCCATAATTCAAAGTAGAAGATATAAACAAAACTAATTAGTAACTTTTGTCTCCAAAATAATTCAAAACCTATAAAAAAGATTAATATAGTGGAGACTTTCTTTGGAGCTAGTGGTGTTGGATTCCAAATAATTGAAAAAGAATAAAGATTAGAGACAAAGGTAGTGGGTGAGTAAAAAATAAAGTACAAGGTAAGGTAATGGAGTAGGAAAAGAAGATATTTTGACAAATTGATAATAATGATGCTTGGATTATTTCATAGAATGTGAAAGTATGTATTATTNTTTTAATGTTAAATTTTATTACGTGAGAAAACTATAGTCAATCCTCATTTTAACTTAGAATTTCTAAGTTAGTTTTCCTTAATAATAAATTGATTTTACAATAATTATATTATGTACATCAATATAATCTAATTAAAAATGTGACATGTTTATGTCATATTAAAATTGTTACATTTTATAATCTAAAGTTAATGGTTGCACTAAAATAGTACCATGTCATATTTTGAATGGCTATGATTTAAGTATATCAATCTAAGGGTAGAAAATAAGTTATAGAAAAAGATGAAAAGTAGTAAGATTTTACCTTAGGAAGGTAATAACTTTAAATGAGTGGAATAGAACAGGAAATAGATAAAGTTAATGGGTAATTCAAAAGGTAGGGAAAAAAGAAAATCATAATGGAAATATTCTTTGAAAATTAGTGGCCATAATTCAAAGTAGAAGACATAAACAAAACTAATTAGTAACTTTTGTCTCCAAAATAATTCAAAACCTATAAAAAAGATTAATATAGTAGAGACTTTCTTTGGAGCTAGTGGTGTTGGATTCCAAATAATTGAAAAAGAATAAAGATTAGAGACAAAGGTAGTGCGTGAGTAAAAAATAAAGTACAAGATAAGGTAATGGAGTAGGAAAAGAAGATATTTTGACAAATTGATAATAATGATGCTTGGATTATTTCATAGAATGTGAAAGTATGTATTATTAGATACCTTTCATGGATGGCCTATAAATAGATCATTCATTTGGCAATTCAAATCCATGCTTAACCTTTCAAATTACTTAGCCAAAATTATCTTCATATTTCCAATTATTCCTTCTAAAAAAAAAAAAAAACTTTTTCTATCTCATTTTCTTCTAAATTCACAAGAGATACAATATTTTACCCATCGACTCTAGAAATTTAGAATTATAATCAAGAGAAAAGAGCACTTAATTTTGTAGTGGAGACATAAGAAAGAAGATTCTAACTTGGTAGGTATTTATTCTGTCACCTTGCTTGTTATATAGATTATATAAAAGAATAAACAGGTAATAACATATTTGACCTACTTTAGATGTTATATAATTTATATTGAGACTTATTTTGTTGATTTCTTAAGCTTCTAAATATGAATACTTCATAATAATAATAATAGTAAAATCAAAATGTCTAAACACAAAAAGTGGAAGATTTTTTAATGTAAGACTCTAAATAAAATATGCATGAAAATGAACCAAGCTTAATGATTTAGACTTATATCCTTAAGAACATATTTTTACCCATTAGAAATACTTTTCAAAAAATTAAAATGTTTGCTCAAAAGTTGGAAGGACTAAAATGCAAAAAAATTTGAGTATTTGGGTCAAAAGTATAATTTTGACAAAATGTGGGTAAAAAATGTGAAAAAAAATTATTTTAGGCAATTTTAAGACTATTTTTAATTTTAAAGGTAAATAAAGGAAGAATCTTTAACCAAAAAAAAAATAATAAGATATAACTCAATAATTACTATTAGAGGGCATAAATGTTAGAAATCTTAGGATTTTGGGTAAAAATGTAAATTATAAAACTTGAAATATTGGGTTGAAAATTTGATATAAGAGTAATATATATATATATATATATATATATATTTTAGATCTCTAATTGGGATAAGAAAAGATTTACTTAAATTTAAGACATGAAATCAATTATAGGAAATAAGTAAGGTATGTTTCTAATTTTATTTTGCCTAAGTTTAGTGATAGACCTAAAAAGCGCAATTAATACCAAATAATATTTTGGCCAAGTATAATTTTAGACATTATATTTGTATATCCCTTAATATGGTTGACTCAATTATTATATTATGACCCTTAATTACGAATAAAGAAATTAATCAAGAATAATTCAAGGTATTTGATGAAAAGAAATAGAATTAAGGAAACTTAATTAATTTAGGATGATGTTAATCAAATCAACAACTAAATTATTGATAGATTAAAAAGTTCACTATGATCAAGGTTAAGGAGAATTAAATCTCATCCATCTAAGTGAAAGTATAAATTAGTCAATGAATATAGTGTGAAATTGTTTCTCAAATGTGAAGTTTTATGCTGGATCAAGACTGAGTCTTAAATATTTTAAGCCTACTAAGTAAGTAAAAATAAAAATAATAATAATAATAATGTATAAGGCCAGTTTAAATTTTCTCTAACAAATAGAGTATATATACGTCAGGACAAACTTCGATCTAGACGTATGTAATTAACGAGTGAAACTAGAAAAATCATACTACGAGGTAAGTACAATTTCACTTATGGCATGGATGGTTGAAAATGTTTTATGTTTACAGTATGATATATTTGAATTAATTTCATATATTAACTTGCCTTTATATTATTATTGTATGACCTATGTATAATATATGCTTATAAAGATATTTTTCCTATGCTATAAAAAAAAATGATGTATGTTTACTTTACAATATTATCATACTTCAACATACTTTAATACAGGAAATGCTATGATAGTTGAATATAAGTTTGGGTTCATTGAAGCGTACCCACTCATATTTAAAAAAAGGGACTAAATAAGATAAAGAATCTAAAAGTGTCGTACCAACCTTCACTAGGTGAGGATATCCGAGGGAAAATAAGACCGACCTCCCCTAAGCGAGGATTCTCGAGGAAAAGTATGTTAAGATTATGATCGTGGGTGTTTTCAGTTGGGTAGCTCCCCTAATTCCCTATTTGGTAGTGCACACTCGGTACATACACCAGTGCTCATAAGAAAGATAAAAGACTTTATAATCAAGAATGAGATAAAATCATGATATAATATCTTATAACAAAGCATAAAGTAATGATTTCATAAAACAATATAACTGAACTTTAAAAAAAAAAAGAGAGAATTGTTTGTTCATAAGTAAAATGTTTTGTGAGAATTTCATTGTATTTACTGAGCGAAAGCTCACATTTNAAGAAATTAATCAAGAATAATTCAAGGTATTTGATGAAAAGAAATAGAATTAAGGAAACTTAATTAATTTAGGATGATGTTAATCAAATCAACAACTAAATTATTGATAGATTAAAAAATTCACTATGATCAAGGTTAAGGAGAATTAAATCTCATCCATCTAAGTGAAAGTATAAATTAGTCAATGAATATAGTGTGAAATTGTTTCTCAAATGTGAAGTTTTATGCTGGATCAAGACTGAGTCTTAAATATTTTAAGCCTACTAAGTAAGTAAAAATAAAAATAATAATAATAATAATGTATAAGGCCAGTTTAAATTTTCTCTAACAAATAGAGTATATATACGTCAGGACAAACTTCGATCTAGACGTATGTAATTAACGAGTGAAACTAGAAAAATCATACTACGAGGTAAGTACAATTTCACTTATGGCATGGATGGTTGAAAATGTTTTATGTTTACAGTATGATATATTTGAATTAATTTCATATATTAACTTGCCTTTATATTATTATTGTATGACCTATGTATAATATATGCTTATAAAGATATTTTTCCTATGCTATAAAAAAAAATGATGTATGTTTACTTTACAATATTATCATACTTCAACATACTTTAATACAGGAAATGCTATGATAGTTGAATATAAGTTTGGGTTCATTGAAGCGTACCCACTCATATTTAAAAAAAGGGACTAAATAAGATAAAGAATCTAAAAGTGTCGTACCAACCTTCACTAGGTGAGGATATCCGAGGGAAAATAAGACCGACCTCCCCTAAGCGAGGATTCTCGAGGAAAAGTATGTTAAGATTATGATCGTGGGTGTTTTCAGTTGGGTAGCTCCCCTAATTCCCTATTTGGTAGTGCACACTCGGTACATACACCAGTGCTCATAAGAAAGATAAAAGACTTTATAATCAAGAATGAGATAAAATCATGATATAATATCTTATAACAAAGCATAAAGTAATAATTTCATAAAACAACATAACTGAACTTTAAAAAAAAAAAAGAGAGAATTGTTTGTTCATAAGTAAAATGTTTTGTGAGAATTTCATTGTATTTACTGAGCGAAAGCTCACATTTTATGAGTATCCATACTATAGGTACCAAAGTAAAGAAACCTCTGATATGAATAATGGGTTAGCTGGAATTGAGGCGGGGATGATACGAGGCACGAGCAATATAATACTGCCATTAAAATTTCTTCCGTATATGTTTTATTATGAGACAAATTATTTCAATTATGTAAGCTTGATGTTGTTTGAAAACGTACTTATAACTTGGCATTTTATTTCGTAATGCATGATTTAATCAAATTGAACTTGAAAATGTATTTCGATTTAATAGAAGTTAAACATATGTTTTTTTTATATATAACAGATAAAATGTTTTGATTTAAATAAATGCAAAACATAAGAGGTTCTGTCAAAAAGACTTAAACTGTCTAAGGAGAGCTTGGGACTTAAGTGGTCTATATGTGACCCCCCCTCCTCACCTGGAAACTCTTTATGGTTACGCACTATTTAATCACCTTAATAAAAAGTTTATAATCAAATTTAAATAAAGGGGACTTAACCATTGAGAAGCATTTACTTGTTTTCAAAATTTAAGTAAATAGTTAGTTGTGAATATAAATCTCTTAAAAAGAAATAAAAGTAAAAAAAAAAATTCATGAATTTTTCAGCATCTAATTTTTTTTAGGCTAAGAAAATAAGTAGTTAACGGTCAGAAAAAGTCGGGTCGTTATACATAGTCTAACCCTTTTAATAGGGAAAAAAAGAGAAAGAAAGTGGAGGAAACTATCATTTTACATAGCCATATAACGACATATGTCATTCTTAGTAATTCTAAATTTATCAAATTTCTCTCTATCGTTAATACGTATTTTTTGTGATAAAAAAATATGCGGGTGTTTAATCACAATGTGGTTTTGTCGTTTTTACTTTTTATTTAGTGTGCTAAATCACAAGTGCAATTTTACCTAGTCACAAGTTGTGCAATTTCACCGAGTTGTGCAATTTGAAATTGTTTGGTTGACGTAGAGGACTAGGAACCAAGCGCATCTATGTTTACGTGCACAATGGACTTGACAAATTTAGCCAATTAAAATTTCTGTCTGTAGGTGTTTCTTAATTTCACAAGACAAAAAAAATAATGCATATAATTAATAAACGACATTCCACAAATATAAAATTAAAAATCAAAACTCTTGATTACAACTTTACATTTACCAAGCCTTGTTGCTGGACTATTCGAGTTGCTAATAGGGATTTATAGGGTAATACCGTACAAAACTAAAAGAATTATAAATATACGGAGCCCCATTTTAATTAAGTTTGTACGGTGCCAAAGTGGTATTTTTACAAAAGAAAAAATATGACGCTAGACATGACAAAAAAGAAGAAGAAGAAGAAAAAAGTTATCAAACCTAGAAGAAAAAGAATGTACAGAAAACCTCGATGTTGAATCCCAAATTGAGCTCTGTCTACGTTCCAAAACTGGCTTCGGCAAAGAGCAACCAGATCCGCATTCCAATTTAGTAGCCATTATTTATGGTGATACCATCTATGAGTTTCAGACCAACATTCATCTTCCAGCTCCGATAGAACCTGATAAGAAAATACAGTATTGAATTATTTTTTTTTGCTCTAACGAAATATCAATTTTTAGTTTCTAGTATACTATATCTTGGTTAAAAGATAATCTGGTTGATGAAAAAGCCAAATATATTTGTGAGAGTTTTGTGACGATATTGGTCTATTTTTGAATCCAATCCCTTCATTATGAAATTGATGGTGTTACCAATAGATAGTGTTGGAGCGGTTTCTCACCAGCCATCCACGTGTCTCGAACTGCTGATGCTGTATTCTCCAACTGTCCACGTGTCCTTGCTGTCCCAAAGTCCTCTGAACTCTAAGCAAGTTCGGAGAGGCGGGGGTGGCTACCTGCAAAGACTCTCCGATGCTTAAGTCAGTGGTTTATCTTTG
>JXTB01000244.1:554799-591142 GCA_002914805.1 Parasponia andersonii
TCTTTTTCACCACTACCGGGTTAGAAACCCACCGCGGGTATACGCATTCCCTGATTAGACCGCTCTCCAGTAGCTTTTCTACCTCCTTGTTGATCACCCTGTTTTTCTCTGGTACAAATCTTCGGGGTTTCTGCCTGACTGAGGGGAAATAGGGGTCTATATTCAGTCGGTGACAGGAGTGTGCAGGGTCTATCCCTGGCATATCATCGTGGAACCACGCAAAGACGTCCTCATTTCGCTGTAAGAATCCCAGCATTTCGTTTTTTTGCTCCTCGGGTAATAAGGCCCCGATTAGGATCACCTTCGCCGGTTCTTCCTCTTTCAAAGGGACCGCTACCAGCTCCTCGATCGTGGATTGTAGACCGTCAGACTCTTCTTTGATTTGCCTCATGTACGCTAGCATGTGGTCCTTTGATTGCTATCCATCTCCGGCTACGGCGCTTGCGTTCGCGTCGGCTCCCCTCAGGGCAGCTGAAAGGCATTTCCTTGCAGAGGCCTGGTCCCCCTTGATGTCAATCGTGTACGTACCGTCCTTTGATTGACATCTTAAGACCTGATGGACGGTGGAAGTGACCCCATGCATGGCGTGGATCCATCCCCTTCCCATGATATGTTGAAGGAGGACTGGTAATCAATAACGACGAAATCCACGTCCAAGCATCTCTCAACTACGCAGACATTAAGGGTCACGACGCCCAAAAGGCAGACCCTTGTGCTGTCGAAAGTGAACAGTGGTTGACAGGTTGACCTGAGTGCGCTCCTATCTAGACCCATATTCTCGAATGTGCTGAGGAATAGGATATCGACACTGCTTTCATTATCGACTAATACCCTTCCAACCAATGCGGAGCCGATCTGCAGTTTGATCACCAAGGGATCGTAGAGAGGATGGCGCATCGTGGTTAGATCTTGCTGGGTGAAAACGATGGGGGCGGCGGATATGCAGCCTTCTCCCGACATCAAGTGGTTGATAGAGTGTCCCATCCCCCTCAAGCACTTCGCCCTACCCTCGGCTCTCTTGAGGCATTTTTCTTTTTTCTCTTGTTCGTGGGTCGGCTCTGGCCTGCCCACAATGGTCGGCACTATCCTAAGGATCTGCTCTCCTGACCTAGAGGCTTGGGCCTGCTTCCCTTTCTCAGTCTTGGTGATGTCTTGCTACGGCTGGGCTTCGTCGGTTTTCACGTACTGCTTCAAACTGCCAGCGTGGATTGCCAACATGACCTGAGCATAAAGGTTGCGGCAGTGGACGGTGTCATGCCCAAAGTCTTTGTGGAACTGGCAGTATCTGTTCCTATTCTTCATATGCTCAGGGACGCCAGATTTGGGTGGGTCCTTGAAAATGCCCCTGTCCCTGTTTTGGAGGTAGATCACATCGATCGGCGTGTTGAGCTCGTACTTGGGCAGAGGATCACGGGTCGTCTTCCTCCTCTTGCCTCCCTCCAGACCATCTCGGACGAGGACTTCCTACTTCAGGGCTGGCCCTTAGCCTGGTGAGGGCCTATTCACCCCTTGCGGGGCTGAGGGTTGTACTGGCGTCGTTGTTACTGTGGCAGAGGTCTTGGGCGCCTTCTGGTGGCTTTCCAGCACCCTGAATACCCCTTCCGACTTTGCTTGGATGTCCGCCATATCGTACGGAAGATTTAGAAGGAGGTGGTCCGACAGCATTGATCCTGGCTGCAGGCTCCAGACGAACGAGCCTGCGGCTTGGATCGAGTCTGCGTTATGGACCAGTGATATTACCTCGAGGAAATGCGAGAGGTACTNTGCCCAAAGTCTTTGTGGAACTGGCAGTATCTGTTCCTATTCTTCATATGCTCAGGGACGCCAGATTTGGGTGGGTCCTTGAAAATGCCCCTGTCCCTGTTTTGGAGGTAGATCACATCGATCGGCGTGTTGAGCTCGTACTTGGGCAGAGGATCACGGGTCGTCTTCCTCCTCTTGCCTCCCTCCAGACCATCTCGGACGAGGACTTCCTACTTCAGGGCTGGCCCTTAGCCTGGTGAGGGCCTATTCACCCCTTGCGGGGCTGAGGGTTGTACTGGCGTCGTTGTTACTGTGGCAGAGGTCTTGGGCGCCTTCTGGTGGCTTTCCAGCACCCTGAATACCCCTTCCGACTTTGCTTAGATGTCCGCCATATCGTACGGAAGATTTAGAAGGAGGTGGTCCGACAGCATTGATCCTGGCTGCAGGCTCCAGACGAACGAGCCTGCGGCTTGGATCGAGTCTGCGTTATGGACCAGTGATATTACCTCGAGGAAATGCGAGAGGTACTCCCATGGGGATTCATCTGCAGCCTACTCCAAACGGTTCAGGTCTCGCATGGTTTTTTGTTATGGAGCAGTTTCTCACCAGCCGTCCACGTGTCTCAAACTACTGATGCTGTATTCTCCAACTGTCCACGTGTCCTTGCTGTCCCAAAGTTCTCTGAACTCCAAGCAAGATCGGAGAGGCCGGGGTGGCTACCTGCAAAGACTCTCCGATGCTTAAGTTAGTGGTTTATCTTTGATACAGGGTAGCAAGGAAAATATTTCAGTATGAATATCTATCTGTTTCTTGTTTACAGACTTTTCTATATATATCTGTTTTTAAGCGTACATGCCCCTCTCGGGAACGCATGGCTCTTATATATGTAGTCCTGAGATTGTGAACCGTATGGTTCTCAATCTCAGGACCGGGTACCTTTCTCCTCAAAATCTTTTTTAGCAGTCATGGGCCGAGATTTCTGCGATCTCCTCTGTGCTGCTGTGGCCTAATTTTCACCGCCTCCTACGGCTTCAATCTGTCAGGAGTAAGATTTGGGTAAATCGCTGTTCTATCAAGACAGCTTATCCCTGGCACACACCTACCCCAGATCGCATTAAATGCTCTGTCTGGGTTTGGAGCCGTGAGTTACTTTCCACTGTATTCAGTCGGAAAACTCTTGGGGCTTCTGTCCCTCCTGACTATCGAGGTAAGGGCCACTATACCCAGATGGCAGACCCTTGGGGCTTCCGACCCTCAGCTGTCGAGGTTGGGGTCAGACCGGGCTAGACCGTCCAGGGTCAGTGATGGGCTCGGCCCTAACTTCGGATGGCCCAATGGCCGATTGTGAGATCACGTGCGACCCGCGTGGCCTTCCACGTGGTGTATGGCTCGGGAACGGGTCCCACAGATAGTACTATAAACTAGTTTCTAGATGAATTATATTTTCAATCGAAAAGTATGGAAATAGATTTCAGTAACTAATATAGCTCTTATTTACTAGAATCTAGAAACCCAAACAATGTAAAGTAGAAAATCATACTCTAGTATTTCCTTTTAGATGATGAATCTATTGACTAATTTTAATTTTATTATGTCCTAAACTTTGATGGTTTCTTCTGTTTGGTCTAGGTGTTTGTTGATTGAAAGTGATTGCTACCTATTTTTAACAAAAAAGGAAGAAATGAACTTAAAAGAAAAGGGCTACCAAAATGAGAGATCAAATAATTCTATTTCTTATTGTTAGTGAGAAGTTTCTAGGCTTTCACCTACTACTATCTATCATAATGAGAGATCAAATATGGAATGCTAATTTTACTCATGTGTTTTTGCAATTTGTAATTATGCCTAAATAAGCTTTATATGCCCTGATTTGAACTTGATCTTATATCTGTTTCTGTCATTCCTTGATTAATTCAATTTCTAGTGAATTCAGCTTCTAAAAGATTCATGGGAACCAGAACTCATTCTATTACTGTTACAGTTACTGATCTAGTAACTGTCTATTGGAAAATAGTAATTAGTCATTAGTAATTGGTAACAAAAATTGGCTATTTTAAGATATTGGAAACCATCGATGAACAACCAAAAAATAACTAGATTTCAATTTTTTAGCTAGTTTATAGTTTTTACCTGCTGAATTTTTTTTTCTAGTTCAGGAATAGATTATGTAACAATTTTTGTTCATTATGATGGAATATGGGGTGAAAACAATGATTACATAAAGTTTAAAATGTGTGGAATACTAGTACATAATGATTGTTCGTTTAAAAAACTCATTAATTTGCTATCTGTAGAGTTAAAGATGAATTTATCTGAAAGGAATTTGACTATTGAGTATCAAGTGGAAAAAGGAAACCTAACTATGAAGATAACTAGTGATAGTTCTTTAATTTTTATTTGGAATTGAAGAGAAGGAAGACTAGTCTAACAAGCTATCTAATATGCTTAACTATAGAAACTGGTTCAATGATTACATCTAGAAGGAAGGCAATATAGCTACAAGAAACCATAGCAATGGATACTAGTCTTGAAAGAATGAATTCATTAATAGCTTCTAAAAATGAATCGAGTAACTATATAGAGATTGATATGTTACCAAATTTTATTGAGTTCGCAAATGTGGTAGTAGAAGATATTTTAGAAGATGACGGTGCTGAAATTGAGGAAATTATGAATGATTTGAACTCCAAGATAATCTCAAACCCCAAAATAGAAGAAGTTAAAAAAGGTCAAATATACAAGAATAAAGAAGTTCTAAAACAAGCTCTAAGCCATTATACAATCACCAACCATTTCTAATTCAGGACACAAAGATCTTGCAAGAAGGAGTATGTGTTAGTTTACGATGATCCTAAATGTGCATGGTCATTTTGAGCTACAAGGTATGATAGAACTGATTTCTTCATAGTGAGAAAGATTTATCATATACATACATGCTCATTTGATAGCCTACAAGGAAATCACTAGCAAGTAAGCAATTCATTAATTGGAGATACCTTCAAATCAAAATTCTTAAATATAACAACAATTTATATACCTGCCGATATAATGAATGATACCATGGATAATTTTGGCATTAACTTGAGCTATGAAAAGCCTTGGAGATCTCGTGAAAAGGAACTAGAATTGGTGAGGGGAAAACCAGAGAATGCTTATGCAAAAATCTAGTATATGTTTATGGCTTTGGCTGCTTCTATCAAAGGGTTTGAATACTGTAAATCGGTAATTGTGGTAGATGCAATATTTTTAACAACTGCATATAGAGGAACATTAATGACAACATACACAAAAAATGCTAACGATAACATATTTTCACTTGCTTATGGAGTAGCTGATTTTGAAAACGATTCAAGTTGGAAATAGTTTTTTAGAAAATTGAAAGAAGTATACGATGAATGAGAATAACTATGTATCATATCAGACCATTATAAAAGCATTGCAAAAGTTGTGGATGAAGTCTATCCAAATGCTTCTCATGGTATATGTATGTATCAATTACTAAATAACATGAAGAAATATTTTAAATCACAATTGATACAAATGAAAGAGGCTTTCTTAGGTACTGCTAAAGCTTATATAATACGAGAATTTGATGAATACATGATGACACTTAACAAAATTGACGAAGGAATTCGCACTTAACTTGAGGAAACCAATTTCTCAAAATGGGTGAGAGTGTTTTCAAAAAACAAAGGATACTCATCAATGATTTCTAACATTGCTGAGTCTATAAATGCAGCAAACAAAACTGCCAAACAATTGCCAATCACTCCTCTACTTGAATGCCTACGAAGCCTAACAGAAAGATGGTTTTAGAAAAATAAGAACGAGACACTTACAACCAAAACAAAAGTTTCCAAAAAGATAAACAAGATTGTGACAGACAGTTATGTTCTCTCTATGAAAGTGAAGGTATATATGACAAATACTACAAACAAATCCTATTAGTTGGTGCCTTGATACTAGAAAATAAAAACTAATAACTAGAATAAGAAGTTTGATAACCAATTTCCAATTATGAATGGGTAACCAGTTAAAATCTTGCGATTTCTAATTTGGAAATGAGTTCCATTATCTAAGTTGACAAAATTAATTAGTATTTAGTAACTAAGTAACAGATGGAAATTATTTAGCAATTAGTGACTGAAAACTACTTATCAATAACTAAATACCAACTGGAAACTAGTAACCAATTCAATTTCCTGAAGAAAATATTGAAAACGAGACTAACAACAATTTATATTATTTATCGAAAATGCAAGTTCACCAAGTAAATGAAGTTTCATTTAATATTACTCAAGAAACATACTCATCCGTGGTCAATTTAAGAGAGAAACATGCTCTTATGGTAGATTTGATCTTGATGAATTCCCTTATAGTCATGCAATGATAACAATTCGAAAGAAACATCTAAATTGAATTGATTACTGCTCTAAATATTACAAAACAGAGGCCATGATGGCAACATATGAAAGCTCAATTCATCCACTTGGATGCAAAAACACATGGACTATATTAGAAAAGTTTTAAAGTTCAAGCACCGAAGGGAAGTCGTAAACTAGGAAGACCAAAGAATCAAAGAGTAAAGTCTGCTGCAGAACCTAAAGGAAAGACAAGATGTAGAAAGTGCAAAGAATATGGATACAATAGGAAAACATGCAGGAATTCACCAATTTTGGAAGCAAAAAAAGCCCAGAAAAAAAAACTATGTCACTTGATTTTAGCATGACAGATTTTAATAAGGTCTTGCAATTAATTTTAAATTTTAATATCAATTGAACAGTCAAATTTAAAGTGTTAAATTAAAATGAGTTTTGATACCTTTTATTCACATTTTTGAAGAAGAAATCAATAGACTTTGTACAATTAAAAGTTCTATTAAAAAAAGAAAAAGAAAAAAAGTGCTAAATAAAGGGATCTGGTCTCTTGTTGAAAGTAACTAGTAATTGGTAACTGGTAACTAGAAACAAAACTAGTTCTAGAAACTATTAGCTAGAAACTTATTACTCAAGATTACAAAAAAAAAATCTGGAAAATCAGCCTCTCTTAGTGTGATTTAAATTTGCCTTTCTTATTACTGATTTTTTTCCTATTAAAAAAAAAGAAGAAATAAAGGGATCTAGTCTCTTGTTGAAAGTAACTAGTAACTGGAAACGAAACTAGTTTCTAGAAACTGTTAACCAGAAACTAGAAACTCATTACTTAGGATCACAAAAAAATCTATAAAATCAGCCTCTCTTAGTGTGATCTAAATTTGACTTTCTTGTTAATGTTTTTTTTATTAACAAAAAAGAATGAATAAATGGATTTGCTCTCTTGTTGAAAGTAACCAGTAACTAGTAACTGGAAATGAAACTAGTAACTGGAAACTGTTAACCAGAAACTAGAAACTCACTACTCAGTATCACAAAAAAATCTGGAAAATCAGCATCTTTTAGTGTGATCTAAATTTGCCTATCTTGTTATTGATTTATTTTCTATTAAAAAAAAAAGAAATAAAGGGATCTGGTCTTTTGTAAAAACTAACTAGAAACTAGAAATAAAACTAGTAACTTGAAACTAGAAACTCATTACTCAAGATTAGAAAAAAAAAAAAGGATTATCAAGCTTTCTTAGTATGATCTAAATATGTTTTTTTTGTTATTGATTGTTTTTTCCTATTAAAAAAAAACCGAACCATAAAAATGGATCTGACTTCTTGTTGAAAGTAACCAGTAACTAGTAACTGGAAATCCATTACTCATGATAAAATAAGGAACTGGTAACCATTTACAGATACATTTGGAAAAATCTGGAAGTTCTTAAGAACACAAAAGGCCTGAAATTTAGAAAATAAAAGAAAAAAAGGTTCAACAATACATTAAAAACAAATGCTTCCTATATTTTCTACTTCTTCAACTATGAGTCCTCATCCTCTTTAGCTTCCAAATTAAGACCGTTGACCTCATTATCTTTCAATCATCCAGAAAATTCATTATCAGACTCATAGTCCTTATGTTGTTTCTTGCAAGCATATTTATACAGATCCACACACAACTTGTTGCATTTATTCTCGACACATAAATCTTTTAGCTTATTAATTATACCATGGATGAAGTGCTCTATGAAGGCAAACACAAAAGCACCACAGTTACTACACCCAAAAAATAACTATCTATATCAAAACAAATAAATAAGGCTCGCTAAAACAAATAAATAAAAAAGAAAAATTAATCAAAATACCATTGTGTTTGCTGAGAAAGACCATCAGCCATAATGATCTCCAAATAGTCAGTGGATTTCTTGTTCACAAAATACTAAGAACTGAGTTCAATGTCATTGCGAGACTTATAAAAATCAACTAATCCAATAACAATGATGGTATAAGTGAATATCGTTTAACTATTTTCTTGGCCTTTTTGTCATAATTTACACTCCACAAAAGAATTGTAGATGAATACATCTAAAGTGAATACCAAAATAAACTAGAATCCAATGATTTAAAGTCTCCATATGTACTGGCATCAAAACATGATCCGCCTCACTTCAAGCAGTATTACAATGCATGTAATATCTAAGAATGTACCCTACTAATCGATCGTCACTTTTAATCACAGAAAGATTTCAGCCCATTGTCATATAAGTTGCACATAGAATCCTCAGATGAGAATCAAACTACAGATCAGTTGTTGTAACCCTCAATGAAATTTTCTCACTGTATCACACTTCCTTATGCAGGTAATAAAATGAGATATCAATATGCTATAAAAGACACAAATGGACAAATAAGAAACTAAAAAATAACACATATACATATTAAGATGCTTAAAACTTAAGTTGAAATAACAAAAAAAAAAAAACATAAATGATAACTAGTAACCAATAATAGATACCGATTCAGTTTAACCAAAATTGGTTAGTGAAATCCAAATTCTAAAAACCAATAACTAAATATTAGTACTGATTATTAGATATAAGTAGCAAGTTAACGAAATTGGCTACTGATATCCATATTATGGTAATCAGCAACTAACATTGTTCTCCGCAACTAACATTGTTCTCCAAAACCCTAATATGATTAATGATTACAATATTAAATTTTAAAACATACCAAAAATTGATCTTCAGAAATCAAAATAAAATATTTGACTTTAAATTCTAAAGATAAAGTAAGTCATTGTAGATTGCTTAGTGAACAATGAAGACTTTTGCCATTATTCTGTAAGTCAAAAAATCACATCTTTTCAAAGAAGTTATTTATTGCAAAATCCATTGTAGGCTTAAGGAGATTATCATCTTTTGAATAAAATAATTTTCTAAAAATATTTACAAAACAACCAGAAAGAATGTTACTTAAAGTAAAAACATAAACTTAATAATTAAAATAGAGAATAAGAAAAATATTACTTACTTACTTCTCATATTGACACGAATATATATAAATTTGATTAATTTGCTCTTCTAAAAATGATTGACTTTTGCAAACAGGTCTGTAGAGAAAGGAAATAAACCTTTCACTTTTCTATTTCCTTCAATCTTCTTCAGCTTCTCAATAGGTTCAGAAGAAGATCCAAAGTCAGTGATGAACAGAGATTTGAGTTGAGCACCAGGTTTTAGCTCCTTTTTCACCACAACTGGAGTATGAAAAGAGTTTTCATTAGAGCCAGAATCTTGTAATAGAACATCTGCTAAAAAAGAAATGCAAAATAAATCAAAAACCATTATAATCAAACTAGTTTTTATAATCAACATGCAAGACTTCGCTAAACTTAAAAAATAAAAAATGAACTACCTGCCCTTTTAATAATTTAATAGTCTAAATTGCATCTTTAATAGTCTTATCAATCTCTTTCTGGTCTAAATGATCCAACAAGCAATCGGTTTCTGATCCATAAGAGAAAAAACAAATTCCCATGCTCATCAACGAGAACTTCATTATCATCGATGCACAGAAAAAAAAAAGAAAACACATAATTATACTCAAAATATCAAGTAGAAACTAGTAACTAGTAGCCTATTAATACAAAAATTATTTAAAAAATCTAGATTAAGATAAAAGAAAACCTTGTTTTCCCCCTTCTTCATTTTGAACTTCAGCATTTTTATCACTCTCACTAACTTTGACAATAGTAGTATCACAAACATAATCCCAACATTAAAAAAAAAAAACTAGGCTCAAAATAACTGGTAAAGACTAGTAAATTGTAGCTAAATAATACTAGAATCAAGTCACTGGTTGCCGAAGAATACTAGAAACTAATAACTGATAACCAACTAATACCATGAGCTATAAAAAAAAATAGTGAAATCTAGATTAAGATAAAGAAAACCTTGTTTCTCCCTTCTTCATTTTGAACTTTGGTATCTTCATTACCCTCTTTGACTTTCACAATATTAGTATCACAAACAAAATCCTAACATGAAAAAAAAACTAGGCTCAAAATAATTGGTAAAGACTAATAAACGATAACGAAGTAATACTACAAACCAGTAATTAGTTACCGAGGAATACTAGAAACTAGTAACTGATAGCTAACTAGTACCATAAACTATGAAAAAAAATTAGTAAAATCTAGATTAAGATAAAGAAAATCTTGTTTCCCTCCTCTTCATTTTGAACTTTGGCATCTTCATTACTCTCATTGACTTTGACAGTAGTAGTATCACCAACAGAATCTTAACATGAAAAAAAAAAAGACAAAATCTAGGCTCAAAACAACTGCTAGAAACCAGTAATTAATAGTAAGCTAATACTATAAAACTAGTAACTAATAGCAAACTAATACTACGAAACTAGTAACTAGTAAGCAAGTAATACTAGAAACTAGAAACTGATAGACAACTAATACAAAAAGCAATAAAAGAAGAGCTAAAAACTAGAAAATTGATAACTGGAAACCAAGTAATACTAGAAACCAGTAACTGTTAGCCAAATAATACTAGAAACTAGTAACTGTAGAAAAATAATACTAGAAACTGATAACTTGTAGATAACTAATACTAATAACAATGAAAGAAAAGTTAAAAACTAGACAAAGATAAGAGAAAACCTTGGTTCTTGGTCTAATATTTTGAAATTTATCATCTTCATTATCCTTGCAAATAGTATTAATAGCACTAGCACAAATAGGATCCTAACATAAAAAAAAAAAAAGAGGATAAGAGTTAAACTTAACGAAAATAAGGACAACAACACATGTTTGAGTAATTTGAAGTGTTACCTGATCTTTTTTTCATCCTTTTTACTCTTGTACTCCTCACTACCTTTTGAAACCTCTATATCTGGCTGAATACTAACATTGTTCCTCTTAGTACTTTTTCAACAATAGTCTTAGCCTGATTACTGAAAACTTGATCACTATCGTTGATATTTTGAACTGATCTAATCAGAATGTCACTACATACTATCTTCTCTTAAATACCAGACAATACTCCCATAATGACTAAATACTTTTCACTCATATCTCACCTTAGTACTTCATGTCTCGAAACCAAATTCTCCCTCAACAACCTAAATTTCTTACTTAATTGTAACTGCTTCAAAGAAATATTCTTGAGACATTTCTCCAAACTTGAAGAAATAGTCCCAAATCCTGTTTCATAAACTCTCTTAGCCTTTGAAGAAGATCACTTACTTGACTTAAAGTAGGTAGAAGCTTCGATCATAAATGGAATCTTTGGTGATGGTACCTCAAAATCATCATCCTCTTCAACAAAATTTTTTGGAACCCAATCTATTGAATTATACTAAAATTCTTTCAGATTCAGCAACTCCCTCTCTTTATCAGTTGGGAACATTTTCTTTATTTCATGCTATAAAAAACAACAAATAAAATTCCTTTAAAAAATTTTAGTAAAAAGATCATGGAGAATAAAGGCTTAAATGATACAAAAAAAAATGAAATAAAGAGTAAGAAATTATCTCTTTGCAGTGAAAACTTTCTTCTTGATAAATTTATAAAGTAGTGTAATTTTTGTTGACCAATTTATAATGCATGGCATAACAGAATCTATATGGTTGCATATTAACCTTGACAAAGCAAGAATAGTTTCGTACAACTATATTTGAAAAGCCAATAGAAATTCAAGTCACTTGTTGCTATTATCCTTAGATCTCACAGATTTTACCTTCAAATTAGCTCTCAAGTACTTAATAATAACTCCAAACAACTCCTTACCTCATGGATAATCATTGAAATCACTATTATTACACAAGTGTATGAAACTTCTTTCGACAAGTTTATCTTTTACTGATGGTAACAAAAAATTAGAAATCAAATAAAGGCACGCCATACCAATAACATCTTTATTATTATCAAACTCTAAAGACATAAAACAATGCTCTAGAATTGTCAGGACAACATTTTTTTAATCCTTGAAATATTTATCTAAACCATTAATACAGTCCCACTTCTTATCTTTAAACCGAGATAAATCAGAATTACCAACACACTTTAATACAGTAACTAATGCAAATTGTTCGATCCCAAATTTTAAAAGATGACCTCCAATCAAAAATCACATTTCATTTGGGTTCGGTTGATTAACCTTTCTTAATAAAGCATGGTGTAGTAACTGACCTTGTATTTGTAAATTCTTAAGATTCCAAAAATGCCTAAAATAAGTTTTCTTAAGCAACTTAATATAACTCCCTTTCAATGTTGTCTTAATATTTTCTATAACTTGAAATAATGTAAAACATTGAACCTTAGAACGAAAAAGTTCCTCAAGTTTAAATTTTAGCTTCCACCCTTGAAAAAAAAAATGAAAAAACAGAAAAGTGACCATAAAACATACCAGTAACTATTTGACAGTATCCAAAACTACGAATATAATATATACTACTAGTACAGGAGTAAAAATATTGTATGTATATTCATGGATTAAAAAACTTACTAAAATCAGAATCCATCAAGACATTTTAGAGTTTTGGTACAAGGCTCATGATTCTTTTTTCTTCTTGAATCTTGATTTCTCCGTGAGTGTGTGTGAACGAATCAGATTATTGGAAACTAGTAACAAGACCCAATATATAAACCCATACAAAAAATACAAAAATCATACTTAAATTTAGACAAAAGAAAAAACACAAAATCATACACAAATCAGCCAAAATAGAAAATAATAACAAAATCTCAAAAATCAGAAACAAAAAGATTTCCAAAAATGGCATGCATATAAAATAACCAAATAATAATAATAACCCTAAAATGTTTTGGAATTGAAGTTTCCACAAGATTTGACTCTAACTAAAACTTCTTAGTAACATATTTCTCTTTCTCCCTAGAACTTTTTTCATCATCAATAAGCCTTCCTCTTTAGACTTCTTTTACTCTCTTCGTCTCCAGCACCACACTTTTCCTTCATCTTCTTAGGCATTTTTGATTTTGATTCTGAAATAGTTATTGAACTTGCTAATTTCTTCTTCACTTTCTTAGGCTATTTCAATTTTAATTTAGGAGAAGAATTGGTTAAATTAGAACGAGTAATAGCCATGGCTAACAGAAAAAGCGAACAGGAAAATAAATATAGAAGACAGAGGAAGATGATGAAACAAATGGAAACCCTCGAATAGAAACTTGGAAGAAGAAGAAAAGGGAAGAAAATGAATAATGGAAAATGAAGAAGAAAATAAGAGAAAGAAAATTCAAAGGGCCACAAAAGGCTTTGGAAGAAAAACAAGCCTTATTTCGAGAATATGGTTTCTAAATAATACCGTACGTGATTAATCATTTTTTAAAGCACCGTATATATATAATTCTTTTTGCTTTTCACCGTGTATATCCTAATTTCCTCTTGATAAAATAACTTGCTCTAAATTTGTTATACGCCACTTTTTTCTTATTAATTAAAAGTACCATTATACTATTTTTTTTAAATGAAATGAACATCTTACTCTTACTCAAATAAGCCCATTCTTTTCATTTTTGACGAATTCTTGAACAATTTTGATGTTAGTGGTGATTTTGACAGATTTTTAATGAATTTTTAACGATCTTGACGGATTCTTGATATTAGTAGTGATCTTCACGGATTCTTGACAATTCTTAACTGATTGCCTTCCTAAAAAAAGTAAAATCTAATAATAGTGGTAAATTTAATTAAATATTTGAAAAAGTGGTAATTACCTACTTATATTAGAGATGTAAAGTGGGTCGGACTGAGCTGACCTGACCCACATTTGATAAACCTATACGACTTTGTACCGTACCTAGGCCTAGCCCGACCCATATTCTTATTAAGGAGCTCGGCATAGCCTACAGGCTCAGCCCCCATTTTACGCTGGTCTAATGAGCTGTACTTAAGTATGTCGTGCCTATATGGGGTAAATATGGGCCAATTTCTTAGTTATTTTATGATTTAAAATATTAAATATGTACTTATGTGGGCTAAAATATGAGCCTAAAACTGATTCTCATTCTTTTAAATTTGAATAAATTGAAAATAAATAAAAATAAGTAAATAAATAACATTAAAAATATATTAATTAAAATTTAAAATTTTAATTTAAAAATATATTTAAAATTATATATAAAATGACTAAATGTAAACTTATTGTAAATCGACAAAAATATAAATCAAGTCGAACTGAACTTATACCGTGTTTTTTTAAAAAAAAAATATAGACCAGCCTATAAAGTTCGACTTCATTTACGTCTCTATTTGATATGTGTTAATAGTATGATCCACGCGACTTTCAAATTTTGTGGACCTTACATATGGTTTTATTTTTATTTTTTGTATATTGCTTGTTTTAATTAATATTAACACGATTAAATACATTTATAAAAGAAGAGGATTTAAAAAAAGTGCCTTTTTTGTTCAAAAAAATTCAAGCAATTGACCACCGCTGATGATGGTTTGTTGGCCGTTGGGATGTGAAGAAAAGTCAAAAATAATCATCAGAGGCCAGGCCTTAGATTAGGAAGAAACGTAAAAATATGGAGAAGAATGTAGTTAGATCGATGAGCTTCGATCGGTACTTTCTTTAAATCATTCATTTAGTTATAAATGCACAAAATGGCGTATTTCAAAATCGAAGAACTAAAACTTGAATTGCGTCAAAAGTTTGAGGCGTTAGTGAGACTAATACATTATTAGTGACTGCGAAGACTAATAATATCAGAGAAATGCGAGACTACTTTGAATAATGCCCCTAGGGAAATGGTTGCATTATCTGAAAGCATGTCTTATTCAACCACAAAATAAAATAATCCACGATTAAATCACGAGGATGTTAAATTATAGGTGTTTTTTCTTTTTTCCTTTTTTGATAATGGAAACATTTAAATTATAAGTTTTAATTGCAAGCCAGCAAAGCGTAATTCATGGTGTGGGTGTGAAACAGCTTGTTACGTATAGCTAATCCAACGTATGCATTTGCCGACAACACATAAATAAATAACACTAATTTTGCATAATTAATTCTGTAATTTCTTGCACATATCTTTAACTTTATATTTTGGAATACATTTATTGGATATGCATATAAATTAAAAGAATTAATTACATTTCTATATTGTGTTTGATTGTGTATTTAGTTTGTACTTTATATTTTAGTTATTATCAATATTGATAATCATATTTAAATTTATAATAAATTTATTTATTTTTGAGTAAAACATTAATTTTAATGATTGAATCTAACAAAATATCCTTTTAACTTTAAGATATATGTTTCAATACTTAATTTAGATTTAAAAGTACTTCAAATTATAGCTAAAAGGACAAATGTTGAAAATATTCTTTATAAACATATTTATGAATTTTATATAAGTTTTAAATTTGAATTTTTTAGAATAGGTATTCAAACTTTTTAGGGGTATTGTTGAAAAATAAAATGGGTAAAATTAGTATTTGATCTATAGAAAGTATAAATTTACTAAAATGTTTTAAATTTGAAAGTCAATATTGATAGTAATCAAATGTAAGATAAACTGAACAAATATTCAAAAAAAACAAGATATAATAATGATTATCACAAATTAAAAATTTTGTATTAATTAGAATTAAATTTTTTAATAAAAGAAACACAAAATAATAAGTTAGATTAATAGTTGCATCCGTAAAACAAGGAATATGATATTTCTTTCAGACAAGAACCAACGAATTGCTTAAAAATTGGTGGCTAGGAAGTTATTTTACAAATAAAAATATATTTATCTTAAGACTTAAAGTTATTTTACAAAGAATTTACGGCACAAATGGTCATGAATTATGAATTATTTAATTTGAGGTAATTTGATCTTCAAAATCTTAGTTTTAATAATGAAGCTTTTAAATTTCTTAATTTAAAATAATTGGGTCCATGGATAATTAAAATTGTGATCCGCTAATTTTTGACATAAAATGTGTACGAGGAACATGCAGTCGCATTTAAAAAAATATTTAAAGAAAAATAAATCAAATAAAAAGATTTTAAAAAAATATTTAAAGAAAAATAAATCAAATAAAAAGATTTTAAAGAGGATAAAAGAGATATTATTTATATTTTTTAAAATTTTTCGAATAATAAATGTAGAGAAATTTTTGATGTGATAATTTATTTTTTATGCTTAAAATTTTTAAATTATCTCTTAAATATACTTTCATATGAATTAATCACGTGTATTTTGTGTCAAAAAATTAACAACAATTTGTAATTTAAATATTCGAGGAACATAATTATTTTAAATCGGAAAATTAAGAACTTGATTATCAATACTTTCAGATCTAAATATCCCTGAGTTGGATAGTTCAGGTACATTTGTTGCATTGACCATTTTACAAATGAACTTTTTGTAGTTCAAGCAAACCAAAAAAAAAAAAGAAAAAGGTGAACTTTTTTGTAAATTTTGATTTTTAGCATAAACAGTACCCAAAATTTTACAAAACTACCGTAAGGAAAAGACCCCGATCCTTCGTCACAGGAAGAAGAATGTCGGAAACTCCAGATGGCAGTTGGCACCAGCTATGAATGATCTAACGGAAAAAGGCGGGGGACAGTTTGGTCTTTAAGTAAATAAATAAATAAATAATGAGAATAAATAGAGTTTTATAGTTTAGAGATTGTTTTAGAGGAGAGGAGAGGAGAGTGTAAGATTCGGACGCAAGAGTCGGAAGCGGGGGGTGGAGTCCATAGACTCCGGCACCAAATCTCACCCACCGAATCATTTTCCTTCGTTTTCTTTCATTTTCTTTCGTTTTCTTTCATTTTCTTTCCTTTCGAAGACCCCGAACGCCATTTAGAGATGCAGAGGTCTCAGGATCACCGGTCAAGATCTGCCAAACCCACTACCATTCACGTCCACGCTCAGTCCGGGGATCTTCTGGGATTTCAGAAGCTTCTTCGGGAGAACCCGTCTCTTCTCAATGAGGGCAATCCTGTTGTAAGATCTCTTTCGTTCTTCTTCTCTAAACCCCATTTGGGTATTTTGAGTTTCAGCAAGGAATACGATTTTTACTTGGTTTTTCTGAAAAATTGTCTAGAATTTGGTATTTTGGGGTACGTTTTTATTTGATTGGTTTGGTGTTATTTCGCATACTTAGTCTTTTTTCGAATTGGGCTGTGTAGTTTGTACAAATTAGTCATATGCTTTATTGATTTACTTAGAAATGATTTCGGTTGCTGTGTAAGAGTTAAATGTGCTCAATGTTGTGAATTAAGGAGCATATTTTTCTATTTGGATGAATCACGGCGAGACATAATGCCGGATCCAGACATCTAGTCTGTACAAAATATGGCTAGTGATTTAATTTAATGAGCTGGGCTTTGATCACGTATTTTTATGAACCTAAATTTTTGCGCATTAGTTATGGAATATATTGTGAAGCATAATTTTATGAAGACATGAAACTATGCACGTATTTATACAGATATTGAGTTGGTCTTTACCAACTGCTTCAAATGGGATTGGATTGGATGTCCCTCCGAGCCCAAAAATAAAAATAAAAGTAAAAATAAAAATACCGGAGAAAATGCGATCCAGATCGGCTGCCAATATCATTTATTGTGCCTGTTTTTTTTTTTTTTTAAATGTGAATGTTTTTACGAGTTTTTTATTTTGGACTTAAGCTCTAACTTTAAATGCAGATGGCACAAACCCCACTTCATGTTTCTGCTGGTTACAACAGGGCTGAGATAGTTAAGTTTCTGCTCGAGTTGCCAGGGCCACAGAAGGTTGAATTGGAAAGCCAGAATATGGTTAGTAATATTTATATATTCTTTTGTTTATTTTCCCATTTGTCAGGATTGCATATGATCTGAATTTTATGAGTTTGACTCTCCTCTTTGTATTGATCAAATCTTTACGGGGTGTCCATATGTTGAGCCTTGCAGTATGGAGAAACTCCATTGCACATGGCAGCAAAGAATGGGTGCAATGATGCTGCCCGGGTGCTTCTTGCTCATGGTGCTTTTATTGAAGCCAAAGCAAATGTGTTTTTCCTTGTCACTGACTATACAACTATGATCAAATTTAAGTATTTAAAAAAGATGTCAATATGCCAGTTTATCTCATGATTCCTGTTTCCATTTATGCAGAATGGCATGACACCACTACACCTTGCTGTCTGGAACTCACTCCATTCTGAAGATTGCTCAACTGTGAAGACGTTGCTTGAGCACAATGCTGATTGCAGTGCCGAGGACAATGTACAGTGCGTTGCATATATTTTCATGCTCAGCTTTACTAATATATGCTAAGTGACAATAGTTGGTATTAATTTTAATTGCAGGAGGGAAAAACACCCATAAATCATCTCTCCAAAGGCCCTGGTAGTGAAAAGTTGAGGGAATTACTATACTGGCATCTTGAAGAGCAGAGAAAGAGAAGAGCTATTGAAGCATGCAGTGAAACTAAAGCTAAGATGGATGAACTTGAAAATGAACTGTCAACTATAGTGGGATTGAATGATCTCAAAATACAATTACGAAAGTGGGCAAAAGGAATGCTTTTGGATGAGAGGCGTAGGGCCCTTGGTTTGAAAGTTGGCACCCGGAGGCCCCCTCATANTGGAGGAAATATGAATCACGTTCCATTGTCATTATGTTTTACCACCTGCTTTAAAGCACCTGAAACCTAGATAATAAATCTGAGCCGTTACATTATGGTGGGAGCATAAATTTTCATGTTTTTCTCTGGAAAATGTGAATAACTCAAAAAGTAATGAAAAAAAGAATAATGTTGATATAAATTTTCATGTCATATTATCTGGATTGATTAGTTAGAAAACTGACATTACCATTATTGAATCCAACAGGTAAGACCATGATAGCTCGCATTCTTGGAAGATTACTTCATATGGTGGGAATTCTTCCTACTGACAGGGTAACAGAAGTACAGCGGACAGATTTAGTAGGGGAATTTGTAGGTCATACTGGACCGAAGACTAGGAAAAAGGTACAGCATTCTGCCTTCCTTAAATTAGTTGTATATTTCTCTAGGGATTGACTTGACTTGATCGTGAGATTCTTATTTGCTGCACTGCACAGATAAAGGACGCAGAGGGAGGAATTTTGTTTGTAGATGAGGCTTACCGCCTGATACCCATGCAGAAGGCAGATGATAAGGACTATGGGTTGGAAGCATTGGAAGAGATCATGTCTGTCATGGACAGTGGAAAGATAGTGGTCATATTTGCTGGGTATAGTGAACCAATGAAACGTGTAATTGCTTCGAATGAAGGTTTCTGCAGACGTGTGACCAAGTTTTTCCATTTTAATGACTTCAATTCTGACGAATTAGCCACGATTCTTCATATTAAGATGAATAATCAAACAGAGGAGTGCTTATTGTATGGTTTTAAGCTGCACTCTTCCTGCAGTGTAGAAGCCGTTTCAGGATTGATACAGAGAGAAACAACAGAAAAGCAGCGTAGGGAGATGAATGGAGGTTTAGTAGATCCAATGCTTGTAAATGCCCGAGAGAACTTGGACCTCAGGCTTAACTTTGACTGCATTGACACTGAAGAGCTACGTACAATTACCTTGGAGGATTTAGAAGCAGGAATCAGGCTGACACAATGAAACGGACTTCAGCATAAGTTAAAGCCTTAAAGGGAAATGTTAATTCTTTTGGCAGCCCGGTAGAGATTCATTCATATTGAGCAGAAGGAATTCTTTCCTCAGGTCTCTCTTCACATGTGATCACAAGGATCACAGAGTCTTTACTGCTGGAGACTCAGAAGCTGAGATGCTTTGGGGTTTGATAATATGCAGGCAGGCCTATTTTCCCTTTTTTTTTTTTTTTTTATGTTATTGATTATTTCATACCCCCTAGATTTTTCTCTCTCTTTTGTCAATTAAATTCATTGTTTTTACTGTATGCTTATTTAGCAGCAATAAAAGGCGTTTCATGAGTAAGTAGGCATTTCGAACTTGTACTTTGGAACTGAATGGTCAGATCTATGGGACCATTAGATTTAAGATATAACGTGAATATCATGGTTTAGGTCACTACTTGGTTTCTCATTTACGCAAGTGGGTGTGAATTCTTTCACGCCGTTTGTTTGCGGTAGAGGCTAAGTAGCTAGCTTTAGAGACTACTTAGGCGCACTTGGCGATAGTTTGCTTTCCCTTGGTCGTCCGCATGCGGAAATTTTCAATTGAATTGCTTCAAACTTCTGTATCCTCTAGGCTCAAACAATTTTGACTTCATTATGTTACTGTTATGGTTAGGTAGATCTTATGCCTTTTTCCCTCGTAGTCTGAAGAAAGGACAAAAAGTCTTCAGACTAAAATTTCGCAATTGCGTAAAAAGAAAAAATAAACTAAAATTTAAAACAATATTTTGTTAAAATTTGATAAGAGTGAGTAATTTGTGGGAAGTATTTTACTCTATCCACTACATTTTCTCTGATTATAAACGCTTATTAATTAACAACACGTACTTTTTACTACATATATATGCTTCATAAAAATAATTTGGTAGCTTTACATAAAAATGGCAAAAAGAAAAGAAGAAGAAAAAAAAAGAGATTTTTTTGACTTTTTGTTTTGTTTGGAAGATAGTATCACTTTTATACTGTATTTTGATACTTTGTTCAATTTATATTTTTGTTTTGATTATTATCAATATTGTTCTTTAGATTTAATATTTGTCATAAATTTCTACTATGATATTAAGTTAGATCAGTTAATTTACCAAGATGTAATAATCTTATTTTCGGATCAGTTTTTATATATTTTATTTTTAATTTTTGAAACAAAATTTTAGTAAATTAATTGTTTTAAATCTTGATAAATTAACCGTTTTAAATTTATGTCAAGGACAAATTTGTAACATATTTCAAAATGCCAATGTTAATAGTAACTAAAACAAAAATAATAATTTAAACAAAGTGTAAAAGTACAATAAATGAAAATGATAATATCCTTAGATTAACCATCTTTCTTTGTTTTTTTTTTTTGTCCAATAATGAAAAATCATGGACATTTCCATATCCAAGTTTGCGTGCAAGCCATTATATAGTATATCGTTTTCACAAGACATGAAAAAATAAACAAATAAATAAAATAACAATAATAAAAAATGTCCATCGAAAAATAAGAAGAAATTGAAGCCAAAGAATAATTTTAATAAAAAAAATATTGAAATAAGAAGCGGGTAGTGAAGGGATAACCGAAATAACTAGAAGCAAGCAAAAGGATCTGGTCTTCAATTTTTGGTTGGAGAAAAAGGCCTTTTGTTCTAATTCTATCCGAAGGAGAGGAGCAATTGCAGCAGAATGGTCTCTGGTTCACTTTCACTATCACTACTCTATTCCACATCTTCCTTTCCTTCCACCTCCAACACTTTCTCCGATTCATCATCTTCATCTTCGTCATCATCATCTTCTTCTTCTTCTTCGATACCCATTAGAAATAAGCCCTTGTACTCTTCTTCCCGAACCCTAAGATGTTCCAGGCTTCCCAAATTGGCTCTGCCTCCATTGAAGGCTCCTGCTCCCTCTTCTGCTCCACTGCTTGAGGATGACTCCACCGAGCAGTTTTTGCAGAACAATTCCATTGCCGACTTTATGAGATTCAAGCGCGGTGTTGATGGCGGGAATGGGGAGTTGCAGACTGCGGTTGTTAGCTACAAGAAGAAGTTTCCTTGGTCTATTCTACACCCTTTTCTTCGGGTATTATCTGCTTTTATTGGTTGTTCTTCAACTTGCTTTTTATTTTTATTGAATTTAGGTGATGGGTTTTTGTTTTTGGATTTTGTAGGTTGATTTGGTTTCGACAATTCACATAGCGGATAAAGAGTATGTCGACTTATCTATTGCGATTAAGTTGTTTTCTACTGTGTCTTTGTTGTTCATAATTTAAATTTTGAAACAATTTTACAATATATGATAAATTGGGGTTTTGCTTTAGAATTTAAAACGAAGTATAAGAGCCTATATGGCTGTTTCTGTATAAGAAATTTGGGAGTAGAGATTTTTTTGTTTCAAATATGATATGCTATAGTAGTTTGAGAGACGGAAGTTTTTAAGGCCAACTTCTACGTAAAGTTTTGTTTCAAGATTTGGCAGTGGCATACACAAGAAAAGTATCACGCTGGATCGTGGATATCAGAATGCTAACGTTTGATTTTTGGCTAACGTATGAAAGGTTTGAGAGTGTGCAAGAAATTTAAGCTGATAGGGTCGGGAAAATTTGATGACGATTGTGGAAGCTTATCTTTTAGGAAATGAATTGTGGTGTCTTTCCAGCTCTCTCTAGGATTTGTCTTGGTGATGAGTCATGACAATAAAATAACTTGATGTTTCTTTAATAGCCTAGTTTGACCAAAATTGATTGTCCATATGGTAGGAATTTGAATGATTTCAAATACCATGTCAGGTACTTTACGACCCTTCAAGAGGAACTTGAGTCCTATGATTGTGTCCTTTATGAGATGGTTGCCAGCAGAGAGAGTTTAGAGAATAGAAGAAATTCTGCTGCAACAAAGAAGTTGAAAGCTTCACGCTCACGAGGGTTTAACATTCTAGGATGCATTCAGCGACAGATGGCTCGAGTTCTTATGCTCGATTTCCAACTAGACTGTTTAGATTACCAGGCTGAAAAATGGTACCATGCTGATCTTGACTTTGAAACCTTCAAGAAACTTCAGGTCAGATTCTCTCTTTTCTAACTCTTTTGGAGCATTAATATTCTTTGTATAAACAGTGTCGGATGTTTTGAATATAGGGATTTACTGCTCTTTTACTCAATAGGTATGACAATAGATGAACTAAGCAATGTATACAGCCTTTCCCCCTTTTTTTTGGTTAGAGTTTTGTTGCATTACTTTCATCAGTTCTATGAACAGGATTACTGTTCTTATACTAACTGCAGAAATGGTTCCATCATCCTTTGCTTTTACCATTGTATTTCTTACAACTTCTTTGGATGAAGGCGTATCCCCTTCCAAGTGAAGGGTTCTAAACATTCTTGTGCAATTTGAGTAACTTCTAGAATTACTTCTCTTTCAAAGTTCTATCTGATGCCATTCTATCATATCCTTAAGTTGGAGAAAGGTGAAAGCTTTTTCACTTTCGCAAGAGATATGACTCTTAGATCCACAAAAGCTATGATTCAACCTGCTTCAATTCGAGAAGACCTTGGTCCATGGAGATCAAAGCTTCTATGGGCCTCAAGGGTGCTTCCAATGCCACTGGTTGGCCTACTCATTATTGGGGGTGTCTGTGTGGACGTTGGCAGTCAGTCATCAGAGTTTCCCGAGCTTGAAGCCTTGTCTAGGCTAGATTTTGGTGCTGCAATGAAAGTATTCCTAGCAAAAAGACTAACATCTGAGTGAGTAACTATGAAGTTCTCTTTTTCCTCTGCAAGCTTAATCATTTTTAACGTTTTTCTTTTTAGTGTGCTAGAGTTAGACATCTTAAATTGATATTTTGCTGCTGAGATTGGCATTGCAAACCTGGTCATACTTACCACTTTTGATTACGTTAAAACATAAACTGAGTTCATCTCTATGAAAGCCTCAAGTGGATATGATAAGATAATATCAATCTCCAAAGCCTACAATTAGTATGGCTGGAAAAGAAATAATGGGAGTTAACCTGTGGCTTTACTTTCTGAATATTCCCGAGAGCTGATGTAGGGTATTATCTGTTAAAGGTTCACACAGGTGACTGCTGATGTAGAAGAGGGATCGGTCATAATTGGTGAGAGAAACAGAGTTGCAATTGAGGCACTTAGAAGATCACTTGATGAAGGCCACAACAGGATCGCGATACTCTATGGGGGTGGCCACATGCCGGACTTGGGACGGCGGCTTAGAGAGGAGTTTGACCTTGTTCCTTCTCGTGTGCAGTGGATCACCGCTTGGTCGATAAGGAACAAGGACTTAAAGAGCAGTTCCCTTCCATTTCTGAAGACATTGGCTGAAGTTTCAGGTTGGCCATTGAACCGCTACCAGACTTTGGCATTGCTTATATTCTCCTCAGTCCTAGCATTGGATCTCTGGTTCTGGGAGATCTTTTTTGGAACTGCGGTTAACTGGGTCTCCCAAATTGCTTCGGATTTTTCTCATTATGTTGATAATGCACAGATCTTAGGATAGTTCCTTGTTGCTATAAAATTCTTATTTTAATTTAATATTAAGCAATCTGTGTATAGCTTTATAAATACATTAAACATCTCCATTATGATTAGTTTTAAATATTTGGTCTAACCAAACTTGTTCTGATTTCTTTTGGTTATATTTTTCTTTTAAATATGAAATTTAGGAACGTGAAACAGATAAGAAGAATTTCTTATCTTGATACTCGTATTATTTTTCCCCCCTAAGTTGACGTGTTTCGGGCCATTATGAATGACCTTTTTATTGTCACTGTTGGTAGTATAGAATATAGATGCTTCACGGGGTGTCAAACATTCTAGTGGAATGACATTTTTTTTAATCTGTGATTTTGGATTACTAAGAACGGGTATGAATATGATAATGAATTGATTAACAACTGCTGCATCAAATGGAAACAGTAAGGTTTCTACCGAGTCAAACTTGCTAGGAATGACAAGGACAAATTGTGTTTCCCCTCCCCACCCCGAATTATGAGCACTCTAAACTTTTGCCCCCTGAACTTTTTTCTATTGCATTTCCCCTCTTCATTATTCATTTTGTATGATATTAGTCCTTCCGTCAAGTTCCGTGTATAACTTGATGGCATTACTGACGTTGCTTTTTTTTTTTTAATTCTTTCAATTTACTATTATGTTCAATTTTTAAGTTAAATTAATTTTTCATCTTTCTTCCCTATCTCTTCCTCTTTCACACTTAATCCTCTCTGCATCTCCTTTTTCATCTTCTCAGTTCCATAGCTACTCACCATTCAAGCAGATATTAGGATAATCAGAATCATACAATGAAATTTAAGGGGGGAAAGAAAAACTAAACTAACTTAAATCTTTTGGTTTATCTACAATCAGAACTAATTTTTGTGCCTTGATGGTAAGGTGCTAGCCATGAGGTGACGTAGATCCAATTAGGAATCTCTTTTTTTTTTTTTCCCCTACTTTGAACTTGTATACCTCCATCCTTAAATCAAGTATACAGATACAAATATTATGATCTATTGATTTATAATTATTTGTTTTGTTTGATCTTGATTCTAGGCCTTTTTATACCATTTCTTTAAAATGCTGTCTCCAGATCCTTGAGCAAGCTTCAACTTTTTAATTTTTTTTTTAATTTTTAAAGGATGAATAAAAGCTTTTATTTTGGTAAGGGATCTGCTAGCTTCATAATAGTCAAAAACCCAATAATTTTTCTAGTAGTAATGAGTCGTATCATGTACAAACTCTATAAGTTATTAAGCGATTACTAAGAAATTTAACTATAGCTTCCATTATTCCCAGTTCATGCTTGAATTGACATTGTCAACAGTCATGAGTAGAATTATGTAATCAGGTATATTGAAATCAAATTACAAGACAAGATATCTTTTTTAAGTTTTATCCTTTTATTACTAAATTAGATCTCTTTGATTTAGTCGATTTCTGATCTGCAACTTGCAAAAATCCCTATTCATCTTCTATTCCCAAATCATTAAGCGACTAAGAAAAAAGATAAGGAAAAAAAATTTATGTGAAATGGAAATTCAACACTAGACGGAAAAAAAAAAATTGATAGAGGGTATTTATTGCAATACACAAGAAGGAAAAAAGACTATGGAAAAAGGAAAAAGAATAATGGTTAGAATACATAAGACTGCTCCAACATTAACCATAGAACTGAGGAGTAAGCGTGAAACGAGAAGAGTTAAGGAAAGAGAGAGCAAATATAATTTAAGTTTCGTTTTTCAGTTTAATATAATTTTTTAAAAATAAATTAATACCTAAAAAAGTTAGAAAAAGTCTGCCACATCAGCAATTCTATTAAGTTATACATGAAACTTTTGTATAACTTGTCAGAAGGAATAATTTCAAATCAAATGAATAATACAGGGGACAATTGCAACAAAAAAAGTTTGGGGGTCAAGGGGAATTACAATTTGTCCGAACGACAATGCCAAAATTCGAATGTGTATATCTAGCATGCAAAAATGATATTTAATACCACAACACACGAGGAGCGTTGAGTGGGACCTTTCTACATTTCATTATTGTGAGGTTTACTCTCAAGTGTCGAGTATATTTCAATTGGGCTGGACACAACTACAAATATAATTGAGAATCTGGGAAAATCTAGGAGATAACGCAGTGGATGGATGACTAACGGCAATCCGGTTACGACACGATAACATGACTCGAAAACGACACAAAATTAGCGGACTTGGGTTGAGCTTAAACAGGTGCTGATCAAAATAGGTTAAACACGATTAAGCACGATAAAATAACATGTCAAAATTAGGTCAACTTGTTTAACCCGAAATTGACACGTTTGACACGATTAAAACCAAAATTAATAAACAGGTCATAATCGTGTCAACCTGCAATTAACTTATTTACAACCCGTTTATGACACGATAAAAAATAATTTTTTTAACATTTAATTTAAAAAAAATTAAAAATTCGAAAAGAAAAACAAAAGGTGAAATAAAAAGTGAAAACCCTCACAGCACACATATCACTCATCTCTCTCAATTCTCAAATCAACCATCACTTACCCTCACACATATAACTCATCTCTCATCTCTCTCAAACAAACCCTAAATCAAACTCAGCCCGTCAGTCGCCGCCCTCCCTTCTCAGCTCCTCCCTCCCTCATCTCAGTCGCCCTCCCTCTCAATCTCTCCCTTTCTCTGTCGCTCTCACTCCAGTCCTCAAGATCTCACTCTTGATCTTGCACTCCCAATCCTGCTCTCGTTCTCAGTCAGGTATAACAAAGATATATTTTTTTTTGTATTGTTTTTGTAAATTTTTCTATTTTGTTATAGCTTAATAATAGGTTCTGGTCTTAAGTACTCTGAATGTGCAGGATATAGAGAGAAATTTTTGAAAGTTGCACTTCGATTTATACTTTATAATGTTTCCTGCTAATTAATCTAATACTATTTTTAGAGCTTAATAATAGGTTCTGGTCCTAGGATTTGTATTCGGTAATGTTTCCTACAAATTGTCAGGTTGACACAATGATGGATTAAATGCGAATTTTTTTTTAATATTCAAATTAGCGTGGAAGATTTTTCTCATTTTGTATTTGCTCATCTTGTTGACTAATATGTATCCTTGTTGACTTCTTTTCCTTTTGGAAAGTTTTGGTTATAACTTAAAAAAAGAAAAAAGAAAGAATGGCTTTGGTTAATAGGTGCAACTCTTTTTTCCCCTGAGAGGGGTGCGGTTGCTCTTTATGCTATTCAGATCTCTTATGGATACGGTGCCTTTTCTTTGATTAAGTATAATACTGAGGTAAAACAAGCTTTGTCATTTGATATTTAATATAGAATTCTATTTAAGGTAACATTTTTTTAGTAAAATAAGATAAATGAGAAATAGATATTGTACATCCAACTTAGTTGTCATGTTTGATAAATTGATAAAATAATGAATTGATTATAGGAGGGACCTTTTGTACAAGTTAGGAGTGTAGATAAAATGACCATATATATATAGATATATAGATAATGCAACTGCCAAAAGCATACATAATTTTTACTATGTATATATATAATGTGATCTTTAATAAAAGACTTGTGATGGTATTTTTTGGATGCAAAAATCTGATCTTCTTTGTTAAAAAACTCGTGTATTTTTTTTCTTTTTAATCTTTCATGGCATTGTCAATTAAATTTATGGCATTGTCAATTAAATTTGGTTATATTTTTCTTAATTATTGTTACTTTTTTTTGCTCAAGTAATTATTTGTTACTTAATTATGCTTGTTTTGCCTTTAATATGTTGCTGATTTTTTCATATTTTGATATATAGATGGATAAACAAAGACTTGAAACCAATCTTGATGATTTTGAGTCCAACAATGTTGATGTACCCATTGATGTTGATCTTGATGATGAGAATGATGGAACTGGTGGTGGTGTCGAGCAACAATTAAAGCGCAAGAGAAAGTTAACTTCCCAAGTGTGGAAATATTTTGAGATGCTTTCTGTGGGTCCTGATAAAAAGCAAAGGCTAAATGCAAGCTATGTAGAATGAAGTATTTTGCGGACAATAAATATGGAACAGGTAATTTGAAAAGGTATATTGATTCATGTGTTAGAAGAAATCATCGTGATGTTGGCCAATTATTGATATCTTAAGATAGTGGTTTACTTAGTTTTGGTGGATTTAAGTTTGATATTGAGAAGTTTCGTAATATGGTCACACAAACTATTGTTATGCATGACTTGCCTTTTAACTTTGTTGAATACAAGGGTATAAGATCAATATTTAGTTATCTGTCCTGCCATACAACTAGTGTCACAAAACACTGCTAAAGCGGATACACTAAAGTTATATAAAAAGGAAAGAGCATTAGTAAAGTCCATGTTAGAGGTAGCTCCTGGTAGAGTATCTTTTACATCAGATTTGTAGACCTCATTGACCAGTGATGGTTATTTGTGTTTGACTTGCCATTACATAGAAAAAAAATTGGTATTTGTAAAAAAAGGTGTTGAGTTTTACTTTTATGCCTCCTCCACATAGTGGTTTGGCATTGTCTGAAAAATTACATAGCTTGTTATGTGAATGAAGACTTGAAAGCAAAGTATTTAGTATTACTTTAGACAATGCCGCATCTAATGATGTTTCCGTTGAGATATTGCAACATCAATTGAATCTTAAGGGGCTGCTTGTATGCAATGGTGATCACTTTCATATGCGATGTTGTGCTCATATTCTAAACTTGATTGTTTAAGAAGGATCGAAACAAATTGATCCATCCATTCTCAAAATTAGAGAGAGTCTCAAATATGTCAAGGGATCTCAAGTGAGAAAATAGAAATTTTTAGAATGTGTAAGCCTAGTGTCAGATGGTTGTAAGAGAGGAGTATGCCAAGATGTGTCTACTAGGTGGAACTCGACTTATCTCATGCTTCAAAGTGCTCTTTTCTATCGTAGGGCTTTTCAACATATGGATTTAAGTGATTCAAACTATAAGAATTATCCTTCAAGAGAAGAGTGGGAGAAAGTTGAGAAGATTAGTTCATTTTTGAAAGTGTTTTATGATGCTATTCTCATGGTCTCTGGCACAAAATATCCTACTGCCAACTTATACTTTCCTACAATTTATGTGTTATGTGGCATTAAAAGAACATAAAGAGGGGGAGGATGAGTACTTGAGTACTATAGCTAACAAGATGTGGACAAAATTTGACAAGTATTAGGCTGAATTTAGTACAACTTTGGCTATAGCGGTTATTCTATATCCTCATTATAAGCTGAATTGTGTTTATTTTTGCTACAAGAAAGTCTATGGAGAGGATTCTCTTGAGTATTTTCATGTTAAGAACAAACTAGAAACTTTGTTTGCGGAATACAAAACAAAATCTACTCAAGTTCAACCTTCTTCAACACCTACCCCTCCAGAAAAGAAAAATGACAAGACTAAACCTTCAATAGATGATATTGATGCTACAATGGAAGTATTTAAGGTAATTTTTCTTTAGCATTGTTTTTCTTTTTTTCTTTTTCTTTTTTTCTCTTTAGCATTGTTCTTCAATTGTATTTTATCCTTTATGCTTTTTTTTTTTTAAATGTTTAATATTTGATGATATAGGAATTTGATGATATGTCAAGTGATGAATTGGGCAAATGCATGCAAAAATCTCAATTGGAGCTCTATTTAGATGAGCCGAGAATGGCTCGGAATGTTAAGTTATATATCCTTGTTTTTTGGAAGTCTAATCAATTCCGTTATCCGGAGCTCGCTGCTATAGCTCGCGATATCTTGAGTATTCCAGTTTCTACAGTTGCTTCTAAAGCGTCATTTAGTGTGGGGGGACGTATGCTTGACCAGTATCGTACATCACTTAAACCTGATACGGTGGAGACAATTATTTGCTTAAGAGATTAGATAAATGGAGACAAAGATTAAATTATTATCTTGTTATTTCTTTCTAAAAATTACTATTTTTATTATTTGTTTATGCTAATTCATTGTTTTTTTTTAATCTTTGATTTAGATAAATATGAGGATGATTTAAATGATGTCACCCAAGATGTATTTAAGTTGAGCATGAATGAAGAAGAGCCATCCTCAACAACTTGCTTAAATTCTGTGGAAGTTTGAAGCTTTTTTTTTTTTTTTTTTTCATATTATGTGATGAGACTTGTCTTTGTCTTTGAGATTTATATGTTAAACATATATGTGATGAAACTTAAGTTCTAAGTTTGATCTGGATTGTTACGACTATAATGTTATGTGTGTGTGTATTTTATGTTATATTTGGACTTTTGGTTTGGATTGTGGATGTCGAGAGTATTATGTTATATGTGTTTTGGATTGTTGATGTTAAGATATTTATGTTGTTATTATATGTGTGCTGATTTGAGAGACTATTTATTTTGATTTGATAGCTTTTAGTTATTGTGGACCTTGTATTTTATTAGATGTATTGGTTGACAAGTTAATTTTGTTATATATGTCATTATGTTTGGAAATGTGAAGTTGTGATTTGTGAACTTAGTTAGGTTAAATAGGTTATTGCAGGTTATATTAGAAATGTTTAAATAGGTTCACATATTAAGTTTAGTGGGTTATATTTGACAGGTTGACTTATATAAGAATGTTTATTATAAATATGTTAAATTCGATGTAAACAGATTAAACATATCACAAATAGGTTAAATTTGACCTAAACAGGTTAATAGGTCGTGTTAGGTAGAACACGACTTGAATAAGATACGATTAAATAACGTGTTAAATGTGTCGTATTGCGGGTGACTTGTTTAATTAGCAAGTCGTGTACGGGTTCACAAATAATGACACGATTAATAAACGTGTCGTGTTCGGGTTGGATAAATACTCGTTATACATGTGTCTCGATACGACACGATTATGACACGACAACACGAATTGTCACCCCTATGGATGACCATGTTTTTAATTTGTTTTATTTTTTTAATTTATTTTTAAGTATGTTTTTAATTTTTAAATTTTATAGCTAAATGTCAATATTATCTAAATTGGCTCTATTATTTTTTTGTCTACTCTATCCAAACTCTTTCTAAAACCAACCCCTAATCTAAATTTGAAATTTAATTATTACTAATAATACTTCTAATTATTCCTAAATTATCTCTCAATTTATTTTTTTTTCCTTCATTTTTTTTTATCCACCGCCCATTAAATCCACCAATCTCTCATCTTCATCTTCTAGCCATATGCGTTCTCTTTTTTTTTTTCTTCTTTCAAGCTTCTCACCCTTTTTAATCCAAGAAACATTGATCTAAGAATTCTTCTTATTCTTTTCATTTTCCTATCCAAAAATATATTTTCCTTTGCATCTTTCGAATCCTCTATTGATAATATATATTTTCTAGTCCGATGAAGTTGCATCTTATGGAATGCAAAGCTTATGTTCTGTACTTTCCTTTTTTCTTTTTTTCTTTTTTTTTTTCCAGTACACAAGAGTTTAAAACTTGTCAATTGAATAAAACGTCCAAACATATAAGTAAAAGAAGAAAATAACTATAATTCGAAACAAACATTGATTATTTCCATAAAAGAAGCGAAAAAGCAAAAGAGAACAACATTATTGAATAAAACCTCTACGAGATTAACTATGGAATATTTAATTTGAAGAAAAAAAAGACATATATATTTTTTATTTTTTGAATTTCTGTTTAATATTTTGTTTGCTTCAATTTTTTGTTTTAATTAAATGTTTTCCCATGAGCTTAATTTTTTTTAAATTGAGGACAGTTTTTTTTTTTTTTTTTATAAAGAGTGTGTGAAACCTTTTTCCTAAAAAAATGTATGTACTTAAAAGTGATTTCATTAAGGGATTTTTTGGTAACAAAAAAATTAACAGAATTTAGGTGTGTGGAGAGTAGACGGAGATGTGGTAATAGACCCAGCCTATCATTTAAAATTGTCTTTTTTATTTCTCTTTTTGTCCTTCCTCTGTACTGAGTTGTTTTTTTTTTTCTTTTTACTCTTTTTTTAATGGTTTCTCTCTCTCTCTATCTCTCTCTCTCTTACTTAGTTGTTCTCTCTCTCTCTCTCTTACTTAGTTGTTCTCTCTCTCTCTCTCTCTCTCTCTCTCTCTCTCTCTTTCTCTCTTTTTGGACGAAATTTTTCATGTTTTTTTGGTGTTTTGAGGTTCCTTTCTGAAATTTTTTTCATATTTTCCGGCATTTTGAGATTCTTCTCCAATAACGGTTTTGGCAAATTCGTTCTTTCATCTTTGGAAATATATCTCGTGTTGTTGATAGTTTTGATTTTGATTTTATTTTATTATATTGTGTCTTACTTTGGGACCTTTGATTTTTTTTTGCTAATTTGTTTTGCAAGTACTATTAGTTTCCTATATAATCTTGTTTTTTTGTTATTAATAAATGTTTATTGGTATTTTTCTGTGTTTTTGAATTTTTTTATAATTAGTACTAGTTCATGATTTTTTTTTTGGTCGTGGTACATACATTTTTTGGGGTAGTATATGGTGTTGTTGTTTGTTACTTTTTGTTGCTAAAGATGTTCACTATTTTAGTTTAGTTCATAAATTTTTTGTTGTAGTTTATGTAATTTTTGTGCTGGTATATAGTATTTCTTTTGTTTAATTTTTATTTATAAACATACTAGTTATGTTTTTTGTTTAGTTCATATATTTTAAATTATGGTATATTTAATTTTTAAGATCGTATATGGTATTTTTAGTCATGGTATATGATTTTTAAATTATTTTTCATAATTCGTAATGATTCATGAAGTTTTTGTAGTGTTACATATATTTTTTGTAGTAGTATATGTCATTACTGTTTAATAGTTTTTGTTGCTGAACATGCTCACTATTTTAGTTCTGTTCATGAATTCTTTGTTGCAGTATATATGCTTTTTGCGCGGGTAAATGATATTTATGTTCTTTAGTTTTTGTTTACGAATATGTTACGTATTTTCTTTTTTAATTTAGAAATTTTTTGACGTGATATATAGAATTTTTGAGATAGGTATATAGTATTAGTGTCTTGTAGTTCTTGTATGTTTGTTATTTGTTATTTGGTTCATATATTTGTGGTTGTAGTATATATATGTGATTTTGATGAAAATATATTTTTGATCGTGATATAGTATTGTTGAACATATTTAGTACTTTGTGTTTGGTTTCTATACTTTTGTTGTAGCTCATATGCTTATGAACTGTGTATGCATAATAACGCACGTACTTTATTTTTTTGGAACAATTTCTAAATGGCCACTTTTTATTATGGCATGTGCTTATATACTTTGTCTTTCGATTAATGTACCTGATTCACTTTTTTATAGTGTGGGTTTTTATCCAGTTGGAAGTCAAACTGATTGGGGTTATTTATCGAGAGCAAGTTGTTCTCCCACATATTATTGAGAAAGCTAATGTAGGTAGGCTGAAAAAGAAGAAATCCTATATGCTATATGCTAATGAGTTCTAGAAGAAATAAGTATAGTATGGTCGATGCAAACAATATAACCATAATTAAAAAACTTATAAGAATTCGATCCATATAGAATTGCAAAAGTGTTTCAAAGAAAAAGAAAACTCACAATCGATCATTAAGTTCTTGTTGTTAGAGTTGTAGTCATTCTTTTGCTAAATAGTATTTTATACTAATTTGTTATCATTATGGTTTCTAGTTTATTCTCACTTGTTCATTATTTTTTAAAGTTTCATTTGTTTTAATAAGTAGTATATCAGGATATATATGTATCACATAATATGTATTAAGAAGTATATAATCAAAAATTGTTCAAATTGAATGGTTCATGTGTTTATGTACTTTGTTTATAGATTCATGTACCTAGTTTATTTTTTCATGTACACATAATATGTGAACCACACATGTAAGTTTATAAACTACTCAACTAGCTTTATGAACTTGATATGTGTATAAATTTGTAAATATATGAATTGAATATATAATCTATGAACTACACACTTAAATTTATGAACTACTCAAATGGCATTATGAACTATAAACATATCCTGTCATTCTTATACATTAAGTCATATGTTATTTATCAGTATAGTAAGAAGAAGAAGAAAAAGATTTCGACGTATAATAATATTTCAAAAGTATACTTAAAATATAATAAATTCAATGATATTTGTATAAAGACATAATAGTTTAATATTCATGAACTAATGATAAAATACTTATATATTCACAATTAAAAATATTAAAAATAATCATCTTTGCCAAATGAAAAAACTTCATTCAATTCTAAATTTTTCTCAATCTAATTACAACAAACAAAACCATATCTTCATCATCAATTTCACTTTTTTATTTTCTTATCGCTTTCTGGCCATTTCTCATCTTTTCTCCAGTCCAATGATGAGTACTATAACCATCTTTTGTCACTAGAATGTCATTTTGTCTTATATTATTTCTTCTGAGCTCACATCAATCCTCAATGTCTTTACCCTTTGGATGATAAATATTCCACAATCAACTTTGTTTTTATAAAAGAAACTACTAGATGTTATACTAGGCATAAAATTACATATATGATATCATGTTCAAATTAGTATAAACAATATGTATTATAAGTGTTAATCAGTTCCCAGAGTACAATTTGTGAAAGCACATGAAAATGTTAAATTAAATTTATCAATAAAAAAAAGTATGCACTTGTATATACAGTTTAAAAATAAAAAGTATGAACCATAGAGAAAAAAGTATGAACCAACAAGTGAAAAAATATGAACCTGTTAAACTCATATACCAAAAAATAAAAAACTTTTGAATTTATGAACTATACATATAAAATTATGAACCACATGTATAAACTTATAAACTATAATTTTAAACTTATGAACAATACAAACAAACTTATGAATCACAAAGTTATAGGAGAACCAACAAAATTTAGTTATAAACTAGGAGAGTCTAACTATGAACTAATATAATTTAACTATGTACCAGTACATTTTAATTATGAATTAAAATATTAATAGTATCTCTTAACACTTAAGTTATGAAATATAGTTATAAATTCATAAATCATATATATAAATTTATGAACCAATAAAGTTTATCTATGAACCAAAAGAATGTAGTAGTACAATTTAACTATGAACCAGTAGAATTTAATATTAAACCAACATAATTTAACTAATAAACCTAAATTGAAAATTAATTTAACTAATATATAAACCAAGTAACAAAATACTTGACATGTTCATCAAGATTAACCATAGAAAAAAAAATATATGACAAAAATCATATATAACAAGAAATATATAAACCAAATATAAAATACTAACTATGTATTTAAAAATACTAAATCGAAGAAGAAAATATCATGTATCATTACAAAATCACATACACTGCAACCAGAAATATATGAACTAAAGAACAAAATATTGAACATATAATAATTATCAAATATGAACACAATATACCATCACAGAAGTTATATATACCACGAGCCCAAATAAATAAACTAAATAAGAAAATATTGAACATATTTATCAATAATACGCACAAAACATGAAAATCATGTATCACTATAAAAGTTATATGTTCCACAACTAAAATTATACGAACCAAACAAAAAATATTTTCTAATTACGAAAAATAATTTAGAAAAATATAGAGATATACAAATAACCACTAATCTGTAACAAAAACATGATTATATAAAAAATTTATCATAATAGCAATACAAATTAACAATAAAAATTAAAATCCCTAATTCAATCAAGAAATTGAACTAGAAAAATTGAAAAAAAATCATACCTCAAACAATATATTTCATAATACTGGATGAGAAGCCACTGCCAGAGAAGAAGAACCAAATCCAGAAACAAGAACCTTAGAATGACAAAAAAGAATATGCGAAACATAATATATATATATATATGTAAAAGAGCACGAACGAGGAGTAGAGAGAGCCTAGAAAGAGAAGAAGAGAGAGCTTAGAGAGAGAGAGAGAGATATATAGAAAAGAAGAAGAAGAAGAAGAAGAAGAGAGAAAGAGAGGAGAATACAAAGCATTAAAAAAAATATTTAGTGAAAAGTAAAATCGATTTAATAAAAAAGAGCAAACATAGAAATAGAAATAAAAATTTAAAT
>JXTB01000244.1:616694-631997 GCA_002914805.1 Parasponia andersonii
ATTCGATACTATGACACAATTTAAGAAGTCATTCTTTTCAAAATGCTTTTAAAAGAAATCATTAATTTACTCCAAATTACTGCTATCCACCTCAAATTCCCGAGTTTATATAGTAAACATATCAGTACATATACTGAGGAAACCAGATTTTGCACCAGGTATGTACAATTCTACTATAGTGGATGAAGAACCGGCATATATGTTAAAAGAGTCTCAAAATTTGGTCATGTTTTTCTAATAAAAGCCCCGGCTATGAGTAAGTTACTGCTATGCAAACCTACAAGAAGCAGTTTGATTTTCCAAAGTTGAATAACTGTCTCGATTCAATTACTTTGTAGGATATATCTATATAAGAGATGCACAAACAAATAGATCATAGTCATATTGAATATAACAGATCTCTGATCTAGCAGAGAGCTAACAAATTGTTCAAAAGTTTTGCCATGCGATTGTCCTATATTTCATGTCATATCGTCTTTTAGTATGTGTTACGATGTCACTGTCTAAATTCACGTAATACGTATCTATACCACCGTTGTGGATAACATAGTTAACCTCTAAACATTAGTTTGAACTCGGAAGTTCAATCAAAGACCACGTTCCATTAAACACATGGAACCCACAAGTGGGGCCCAAACCCTCTCTATCTATTTTGGTGTTGGGGCAACAGTCAAATTTATATGGTATTGCTTTCAAAAAAAAAAGTTATATGGTGTTAATATATAATTATATTTGTTTTTTTTCTTTAGTTTTATTTTATATATATCTATGTGCTACGTTACTTGTCTTTGGCTTTGTCTTTTTGAGGAAAATTTTGTTGGGGGAGTGGTTAAGTGGAAGATGGTATCACGAGGCATGTGACTAGACTAGTCTTAAGGAAAAAGGGTCTTGAGCCGTGCAAGCGCCGGCTAGGCTTCAATAGTTCGTGTGTCTTTCCACTGAGAAAGACTGGTTCCAACCCTATAGGACTTCGTGGCATGCAGTGTTAGGCTACTAAAATATTTGTCACATAAAAATTAGAAAGTAGAAACTAGAGTTGTCTCTATCTGTTAGACCTAGCCGTTCTCAAGTCATCGTCAGCAGATTTCATCACTTTGTTCTCAAAATACTTCTTTCTTAGCCCCCAACAACAACTATAAGGCCTATATCTACGGTGACCTAAAATCCCACCCAGTACCTAATCACCAATGTAACCTTATATTTCTAGAAAAATAAATTACATTTGTTGTGGGTCCACCTCATTTTCGTGAAAATCATAGTGATTTAAAAAGAAATCCTAGCTGATATTGAATTTGGAAAGATGCTTCTATTACCTCGAGAAAAGGGTATTCTCTACTTTTTCTTCGATGAAGTAAAATGTAGTTAGTATTCTAATGCTCTGTTATACATGCAAATGTGTGGTGAAAGTACCTTCCATTTTTTTCTTTTTTTTTTTTTTGTGTGTGTGATGTAAGCTTGAAGGTACTCCAAGAGAGTGAAAAAGAAAAAAAAAATGCATTTACGATTTACCGCAAATTTTACACATAAATTAAAAGTGACTCTATTATCATTTTTTTTTTCGTGTCTCTGTTATTTTTAATTAATTATTTATCATCTTCTGAATATGAATGTCCCGTAACATTAAATAATTAAAACTCTTACTTTTTAGGACACCTCCAAATACACTAGTATAATAATCATATGATATTTTTGCCCTAATTATTTTTTTAAAAAAATCAAAATCTTTTGCAATTCAATTTTCGTAAGAATGGATGAACAAATTATGATTGCAAAAAATTTTGATTATCCTAACGATTTAGATTGTAGTGAGGTAATATTTTTAATTTTAATTTTAATATTATTGATGTTTATATGTTTTTATTTTGTGTTTAAAAGAAAATAAAAATTAATTTTCTCATTAGTTGGTATTGTTTCTTTTGAATCTTTGTTAGAAAAATTTAGATAGATTTTGTGATCTCAATTTTGTGATCTCAATTTTGTGATCTCAATTTTGTGATGTTAATTTTTTTTTTTCTTCCTTCTATTGATATTTACGTATTTCTTTTAATTTTTTTTTTTTGGTTTGGGAACCAATAATTTGCGCTTATTTTTTGGTGGTTTAAGAACCAACGAGTTGGCTTTATTTATTATTTTTTTTGTGTGTGTGTGGATCCAATGATTTATGTTTGGAAGTGAGAAGGAAAATCATTTTTTAGCATCTAAGTTCATGATTTGTGATAGGTGCTTGTAGATAGGTGATCAGTTTAGTTATAATTTCTAAAAAAGCAAAAAAAAAAAAAAAAGACCAAAAAACTAATTTATTGTAAAGTATTATGGGTATGAGAAAAGAAATTTTTAGAGAAATATTTAACAAGAGACATTTTTGTACATAACAAAAATTTAAGAAGTAGGTGAAGGGAAATTTTAAAATATTAGAGAAGTATGTTTAAAAAAGTGAATTAGAGAGAAAAAAATAAGTAACTTTATAAATGCACGCGTATTACACTTTAGAAGTTAAATGAAATTTTCATGATTCTCTTGGATCACGAGGAGATGGAACTAAAGGGCACGAATTTTGTTGATTAAATATTCTAAATGTTTTTCCTACTCGGAATTTCTATTATAACTTTTATTGATACTGAAAATGAGAAATTCAAACCTAGAATCCTCCGTATTGAAGAGATTTAGTTACCACCGGACTATATAGCCACGAAATTTCTTATTGTGTTAATTGCAAAGCTAAGATATAGTTTGTGACTGTCCATACCCTGACCGGCCACTGGAGGATTATAAAGGCTTAAGAAAATATGAAATTCAACTAATGTCTAATTAAATGTAATGTGCATTACAGAAGGACAGGCTGGCGGCTGGCCCAGCAAGATTCTTTCTTGCTCCCTCATTTCTTTTGTGTACTTTTCTTTTTGGTACCGATCGAGTACCCACCCCACTATACAACAAACATCGATCTCGGACTGGGTTGACCCTTAGACGAGCCATTTTGCACATGGATTATTTAAGAACTACAACAAATTTTGTTTTTAAGTTTTGTTTCTTGTTGTCGAAACCTTACAAATTAAATTAATATAGCCGCATGGATTGTTTTCCTGAATACCAAATTTTGGGAGACAATTCATAATATAAGATGTGTTGTAAAGGAGAAAAATAATGGATTTGGGAATATTTCCAAACATTCCTTAAGCAAACATCTCATTGGAATGAGTAAAAAACTATCTTAATAAGTTTTTTGAATTTACTGATCTGAATTGTTATATTTGTAAACAATAAGATTAGGTGTATAAGTGCGGTTACTTGCAAGAATTTACGAGAGTAAAGCAATTATGATTTATGTTCACATAAAAAATCAGTCTTCCAGATTTCTTTTTACATTATTATATATATGAGTCAATGAGGTTTAACATCTATTTTTATTCTAATTTTTTAGAGATTCTTCTTTCTATTGAGTTAAAAATAAGATTCGGGAATGACTTTTGAAGAAAAATAATTTGAAATAGTTTTTTAAAGATTTTTTTTAATCAAAATTATTAGTATTTAGTAGTTTGAGATATATGGTTATTTGTTTTGAAAGAGTTTTGATATATTTTTTTTGAGATACACGGATTGTTTTTTTTTTTATTATTGTTTTTAGGGATATGCACGTTTTCATTTTTTACTAATAAACAGTTAGTTAGTTAGTTTTTATTTGGGGGGGCCATATTCATGTTAGTCACAATCCAAAAAAAAAAAAAATGCATTGTAGATCTCTCTAAAAAAATACATGTTAGTTCCCTTAAAAGAAAAAAATACACAGTTAGTATTTCATTGTTTTTTTTTTTTTAAAGGTGCAAGATTAATATTAATCTTCTCACTGCGTTTGTTTTTCTTTTCTTTTTTTTTTTTTTTCAACAATAGGATATGTAGTATATAATAGGCTATACGTAGATATGATATCTAAAGAAAACAAATGTATTAATGATAAAAAATATGAAAAAAAATCACTCATGTCGTAAAAGGAAAAGAAAAATTGTACCCATATATTAAAGAATCGATTTTAACTGATATCATAAAATTGAGCCATAATTTCATTATAGTAAATCTTGACATTTAATAATTTCATTATAATTGTACGGATCATTTCTCCACCCGATCCTGAGGCTAAGTTATTATTATTATTTTTTTTTTATGAAGATGAGGATCCAAAACACCCATCAATCCAAGAACCTTACGAAGACCAAAAGTAATTTTTTTTATTAGTAATTATCAAATAATTAATGAAACAATGACACATGTAGTAAAGAAATCAATGACTATTAGCATATTTGATAGTTAATAAAAAAAACATATACAAAAATAATATTTTAATCAAGAATTTTCAAATCATTAATAAAAAAATAGTCTATTTTTTATTAAAAAGTAATTTTTTTATAAAACGTGAAAAATAAAAATAAAAAGAAAAAGAAAGAGATAGGGGCGTGACGACTATAAACATATTTGATAGTTAATAAAAAAAAATAAAAAATAATATTTTAATCAATAATACTCAAATCATTATTAAAAAGTAGTTGATTTTTTATTAAAAAGTAATTTTTTATAAAACATGTGAAATGAAAAAAAGAAAGAAAGAGAGAGATAGGTGAGTGATGACTGTTAACACATTTGATAGTTAATAAAAAAAACATATGCAAAAATAATATTTTAATCAGTAATTATCAAATCATTAATTAACAAATAGTTAGATCTTTTTATTAAAAATTAATTTTTTATAAAACACATGAAATGAAGAAAAAAAGGAAAGAAAGAGATAGATGAGAAATTTTAATGACTAAGTTATTTAGGACTTTAAAAAATTAGTTACGTAAGAATAAAGTTTAAAAAAAAGAAAGAAAGTTACACTTGTATATAATTGGCAAGTGATAAGGAATGAAATAAAAATATAAGAATCAACATGGAATGAGAATAAAAAAAATAGAAAGATGATTGGAAAAAAAATTGTCCAACTCATACATCATAAATATATTGTCAATATTTTGAATTATAAATAATTTTCTATATATATATACACGTATTAATTAATTTTTTTTAATAAAATATTATAACCATCAGATTAAAATTCAATAGCTTAAATTAGAGTAACAACTAAAACAAAAAATTTTATTGAAACATCAACTTTATATATATAGATATATGTATCATATTAGAATATTTGTGCTCTGAAGAAACTGAAATTCATACAAGGTTACGACTCAACAAGACTAGCCTTTTGGTATAAGTAGGCGAGTATAGTAGGATTAATTTCTTGAAGAATTTGTCTCATGTGGCCTTTAATTAGTAAATATATTTTTTAAGAAAACCCCATAATGGAAATCCACTCAATGCGTGATTAACGGGATAATTTTGACTTGTGCAGCAAAATGACTTATCACACAATCAATGTCTAGCCAAAGCCAAAGTAAAGAGACATTCGAAATATTAATGTATCTGAATACTGAAGTTTTGTTCAATTATTTATTTATGTTTTTAGGAAAACAATAAAAATTTTTTGAATATGAATATCCTCTATAAAAATAGTACTATGAAAAGCTTTATATCTTTTCTAGTTATATATCGGCCACTTTATTTCTGGCACAAGTACTACAGGAGGACTAATGTTTAACTTGGACTTACTAATTGAAAAATAAATATACATCCCACTTGATGAATGGTAAAATTGAATTAACTCATAGGGCTTAATGCTTAGTATATAGTTCCCATGCAAACTCACTTTAATTTATCGATCCAATTAAGTATATATATCCGGCTCGTCATTTGATTTTATCCCGTGAATAATTAAGGACTACATATATACGTACACATATCCAAATAATCGAATATATTCTACTTGTACCATATAATTAATTTGTCTATGCTCGGAGTGTGTACCATACATTGAATACGTATGTAACTACGAAAAGTACCAACGCAAATAACCAAATATTTTGATATTGGCTAGCCTATATCGATCATCGACGGAGAGTCGACCAAGTCTAACAACCGACCCGCTCCTTTCATTCTCCTAAAGAGGCTACACACCAACTCCACCTTCTAAAGTAAAAGCAACGAAACCTCATCTTGTTACTATATTCAAATCACACTTTCCAGCTATCTAGTACTTCTCTCTCTTCCTCTCCCTTATATCTTCCATTTCATGATGAGAAAGAGAGAAGGGACCCGTTGGGGAAGCAAAGATAGAAGAAAGGAGCGTGTGAAGACAAAAGATTAAAATTCAAAAAAGAGAAATTAGTAAAGCTATAGAGGTATCTTCTTTTCTTTTCATTGCCTTTTCTCCATTGGAAAGTTGATTATCAAAACCTTCTATATTGGCTCCTCCATCTCTTTTTGCACTCTATAAATTTTAAAGTTCTAGTCCAAAAAATCAGAATCCGAAACCCGACGCCAAATTGAGATTTCTTTGTCTCCTAATTTAAAAGGAAAAAAAAAAAAATGGAAAAACCCAACAAGTAGTACTCTCAATATGCTGCTCATGAGAAACTCCATTTCCACCACCAAGAAGTTCTTCCAAAGAACCTTAGGTAACTTGAAGTCCTTCTTTACCGGCGGGTCCTACCAAAAGCTACCGAAATCCCCTCGCCGCCATCCCTTCTCCGGCAATTCTACTACCGTCGCCGCCACCACCACCACGATCAACATCCACCAATGCGATTCCACCACCTGTACAAAGAAGAGGATCATTACATCATCCAATTCCACTAAGCAAGAGAAATCAGATGATGATGATCATATTAGTACCACTACTACTACCACCAATCAAGTGGAGAAGAAGAAAAATGATCAAGCATATCCAAGAAAGGTGATGATCATGAACAATATTAGAAAGTTAGAAGATTATAATGACTGTAAAGATCAATTGAGATCAAATGGCGAGGGAATAAGGAAATATAAATATCGTTTGGTGGAGGAAAAGCTGAAAGAGATAGAGATGTTGGACTTGAGCAATGTGGACCATGTTTTGGACATTGAAGAGGTTCTTCATTACTACTCTCGTCTCACTTGCCCGGCTTACATTGAAATCATCGACAGGTTTTTCATGGACACGTTCGCTGAGTTGTTCAGCTCTTCCACGCCGACTCAACGCGTCAAATCCAGGCTCAGGCCACCGTCGCTGATGATCAGGTCCTAGATCATGAATATTTAATTTCCACAAAAAAAAAAAGAAAAGAAAAGAAAAGAAAAGAAAGAAGATTTTATTAAATTTGTTTGTGTACGTAACTAGTAAAATATTAATTCTTGCATATATATATATATATATATTTGAAGTATCCTCTCCTTTAATTTGATTTGTTTTTTTTTTCATTGATTCGTTCCCTAATTTGTTCATTTATATTTAATTTTTTTTGAGTGGACATTTATATTTAATTTTGTTCGTTTGGTGGATGAACTTTTGTGCTGATGTGTTGTCTAACGCCTTTTAATTAGATTTTTTCTTTAAAAAAAATGCCCAAGAAATGTTCCCCATGTAAAGTTAGTTGGGATGACAAATAGTTGCAAATACTGTAGTGCGCCCTCTTCTCTGTTATTGGCTTATTGCTTGTTCTTTTTAATTCCATGGTGTACGGTAATATGAGTATCTATCTGTGACCATTCTTTTAAGCAGACAATCAGGTTATCACTTTGGCAAAGCATATAGGGTTAATAAACAATTGATCATGTACCAACGAAAACAGGATTATATGTCAGACCCAGATGGTCGAAAATTCAGGTTATATTTGGTAGGAAAAACAGAAGAATGGAAGGAAGGAAAAGATACGTGGGAAAAAGAATATAGTGAAATTACAAAATTCAACGATTTTAGATTATGTCAATTTATTTTGAAAAAAAGGGCAAATGAGTAATTATCCTCCACTTTTCTCTCTAATTTGGAGAGAATAAAAAATAGTGTATCCACAAGTATCTTTTTCTATCCATTTTCCTGTGTCTTATCTTTCCTTACATACCAAGCACTGCAGTTCCATTTTCTCTATAACTTTCTAATTTTCTCTTGTGGCTCATGAATTATATTATTATTATGGTAATGATTTCTTTGTTCTAAATTATTAATTTTTTTAACTGAAAATAATTATAAACGAAATATATAATTGGACATTATTTATTTCTATGACTCAGAATATTTTATTATCAATCATAATTACTAAACTGTATATATATATATATATTTTGTAAATGATTCAATTTTGTTAAAAATTTAACAGATTGAGCAAAAAAAAATGTTATTCTCGTAATATTTGCATGAGTCTTGGTAGTATAATGTGTAAGCTAAAAATTAAGAGTTTCATTCTTATCCAAAATTATCAAATTAAGTATTTTGTAATAATTTATTTCTGTTAAAAATTTAATAGTATTTGATAAGATAATCATTATTGTAATAACTACATAATTTAATAATTTATTTCTGTTAAAAATTTAACAGTATTTGATAAGATAATCATTATTGCAATAACTACATAATTTAGAGACTAATACTGTTAAAGTTAAAAATTTAAGAATCAAAATAATATAATAAGTACAATTCAGAGGCCATTATTATTATTAATCATTCTCTGTATACTTTTCTTTCTTTCTAGTTTTTCTCCCCATCATGATCATCGTTTTCACCTGCAAACGAAATGTGGAAAAAATACTCTTAAAAAATGAGTATTTATTAGAAAATGTCATTTTTGTTTTTCACATCAATTTAAAATATGGCCATTAATTTTTATACATATTTAATAGATGTCCTTTTTATTTTATTTTGCTAAATGGTCGCTTTTTAGTGATCAATTTTATGTAAAATCTATCGATTTTATGTCTCTATATCATTTTAGATATATTTATCAATTTTTTGTTAGTGTATCAATTTTATATAAAATATATCACTTTTGATAGTGTGCTACTGATATATTTCTTATAAAACTGATTTATTTTGACATTTTCTGATAAATTTGGCCATTTTTTAATTGGATTTAAAAGCAGCTATGTTTTAAACGATGACCAAAAATTCCCAAAACACTTCTAGTTCGTACAATTCTCAACATGTTGGCCTATTCACAACAATAGTTGGGAAATTTGCACCAATTATCTATGTGCCTTGTTTTATAAATACCCATTTCTTATTTTCTTTCAAAATACCCATTTTCAGGTACGGATTTCATATGTAAAAGTTGTTGTATACATTTTCAATACATATTTTTTTACCATTCATAGTGTAAATTTATATCTACGGTATACATATTTTTAGGTAAATTTTTTATTCATAAAATGTGGTTTATATTTCAAGTAATTGTGCTATACTTTTTGTTTTTTTTTTTTTGCAAAAAGGGTATTTGTGAAATAAAAAAAAAAATAGGTATTTATGAAAATATAATTAAGGAAACAAGTACTAATTCCTTCACAATTTCATTTGAACCTCGAGAAATTAGATCCAACTCTAAAAACCTTGATTTAATAAAGAGGTGGAGTGGTAATATCACTTTAAAAAGGGATTAAAGACTATGAATATGAATAGAAGACGAATGTGGGTGTAAATGAGAAAAGTTAGGGAAGTTTGGGGTTAATTTCTAAATATTAAAGACTAAACTAAGGAGAAACATGAGAAACTAGGGTCAAATGGCAATTTTAAAGAGATAGGTGCTAGAAATTGACGTAACACTTAGGAAAAATTATACATGTATAAAAATTATGGAAAAGATATGATCACATAATGAACGCAGTAGAAAAATTAGCGGATTTAAGTTTTAAAGTATTTATATGAAAACAATTTTTATAATCATAGAATATGCATATATCATATATAAGATCATGTATAACATAAATTAAATCTAGATGCATAAATCCTAGAGACGAGATTAGGTTTACCTCCTGTAGCATGCTCCTCCTTGATCTCCTTGTTGATGGTGATTAAATCTCCATCTCTAGATCTTTTTGTCTATATTCTTGCTATTGGTTGATGAGGTGAGTAGATACCAAGTTGAACATTTCGTTAGAGAACGATCAAGAACTCTTTTTTGATTCTGTAAAACACCATAATGTAAGATAAGACTGTGAGGTTGCAAGAAATTTTTTCTCCCTCATTTTTTTAACCTTGATAAAAAAATCCTCTCTCTCTCTCTCTCTCTCTCTCTCTCTCTCTCCTTCTATTATGCTTGTGATACTCTTAGTATTACTGTGTGAGAAGTTTTTTTCTCTCATGTATCTTATATATATATGAGGCCCAAAAATGCTAATCTCAGTCTAACTAGGATTGGGCTTGTTCTCTAATTTAGGATTTGGGTGCATTTTTATAAATAAGTTGGGCATATTTATAAAAATACTAACTTCTGTGTAGAATTATTATTTTACATAGTTACATGAAGCTAATTTCATAAATACCACAAACTAATTAATGAGCTTTGTTGAGCTAGACAAGGACCTAATGAATCCAATAATATGAAAAATATATAATAAATCTTATTATGGTATTTATATAAATATTATTAGTAAAAAATATACTTCATTAAAGGCCTAATTGTAAAAACCCGAATTTTGGAAGGGTAATTTGGACATTTTACCAATTTTCTGGATATAATATTGGGAGGGTTAATTTGCAAAAATTTTGTGCAGAAGGACTAAATTACAATTTTTGGGAAACAGAATTGATAGAGATTTGGAATTTTGGGGACTTATGTGTAATTTTTAAAAAATTATACAGCCCCATATATTCTCACTCACGTGGGTATCATTTTCCTCTCTCTCTCTCTCTCTCTCTCGGATAATCTCCGCCCGTCGACATTAGACCGTCGCAGGAGTAGCCACTGCCGTCATCCGCCCACACAACTGACCGGCGAAGCCTCCCCGTGCGACGCTGAAGCTGCACCGCCTGTCCCTGGTCGCCGCCGTCGCCTGCAACGCCAGAAAAGCTCCAAAAGGCCAATTCGAATTTTTGGCTGTTGGCTACGATTTTGACCTCCGTTCAACCTCCAATCGGTTCCGTTGGATTCATCTCGTCACAAGGATTGTCAAGGTATATATATCTCACCCTCATTTTGCCCGGATTGAAAGTTGCCATTTATGGATATTTTGACTTTAAGTTTGACTTTTTGATCCGGCCATTGGATTGTGTTTTTGTTGTCATTTTTGGAATGTACTTGGAAAATAGAGAAGTTTGATATATATATATATATTGCCTATGTTTGGTGACCGGCACAGAAATTGAGATCGGATCGTCAAGATTTGCCTCGATTTACATGCCACCGGCCCGGTGTGAGCCCTGATCCAAACTGGAGAAGTTATATATCTGACCTAGCTATTTTGGGTACCAGGAATTCAGTGAAGACGTCCGTTTATAGAATTGAAGCTCTGTTGAGAAGTTGGTTTTTCGCAAGAGGACGATCGAGAGCTTGGAATTGGTTCCTGACCCTCCAAGCGATCGTCAACGACACCTTGAGGATTCGATAGTGTGGTATCGCTATTCGCGTAACGTAGGGACTCATTTACTCTTGTTTTATATCGTTTTCGAATAAAACTTATTTTCTGCCACATATGAGAACAAATGTGATTTTTGGTTTTCTTGAACATTTGTGATGGGAATTGATTGTGTGATGTATACATATTGTATTGCTCTAGAAATTTTCTGAGTGCAGGTTATTTTGGGTATATTAAAAATAAGGCCGTTATGCTGTCCGTTTTTCTATAAAACCTAGTATGCTGATTTTATCGAAAAATCCGAGCATAATTGTTTTCACACTTCGGTTCTGTATTGCACGTGTTATAGGATCATACATGAGCACCGTGTTAGCATCGTGGGTTTACAGTGTGGCACTGCGTGCCCCACCGTCAGTGTAGAGTCTGTAAACCCGCACGGAGTTTTGTTACTTCTGATTACCTCCCTATTTGGCAGGCGTAGGCAATTCGGTTGCCTCTTCAGGTTTGGTAGGCGATACACGGGTATTCTCTTTGGGTATGGGCCTAGGTGTTAGGCAGGCTATTAGGCATACTTAGTGCCATCATCCTGGGTTTCCACATATGAGAGAATGAGAGCTCATGAGTATGAGTTAATTTGTGTCATGTGCATATGAATTGAATGGTTTTGATTATACTGGTTTATATATATATATATATGGATTTCCGGTTTGGATTATATATATGTATGTTTTGGACTAAACTAACTATGCAGGAATTCTCTATCACTAAAATATTTTCGACCAGGTAATTGTTTTTCCTACTGGGCATTTTTGCTCACCCCCCTACCTTCCTCAGGTGTGTCCATTGCGACCTTGGTGATCAAGAGGAGTAAGAGATCATCTTGACTGCAGTTCGTTATCTTGGTAATGCTTGGAGTGTGACGTCATGGTGTTTGGATTGTTTGGGTTTTGTGTTAGCATTGAACCAAGATTACTACTTTCTATTTTGTCTGAGAACTTGTGTATGCAATTCTAGGATTTGAGTTTCGTGGATGATGATGATGCTTGGATTTATATTTGATTTTGCGTTTTTAAATAATAATTCGATCTATGTTTAATGGTGTATACGAATTGTGGAAGTGGTTCACAAGATAAAATTCCAATTATTTTATTTAAATGGACCGTTTTATAAAACTAGAACTTTTGATATTTTTTAACTAAATCAAGGAATTTCCTATCTTTGTGAAATTCTGCTTTTGCCACTGGTCCAGGTTTTGGGTCATGACAGAAATTTTTGGAATCAGAGCGTTGAGTTTAACAGCTCAGACATATCAGCATTAAACTAGATTGAAGTTGATTTTATGAGAAGCATTCATCATTATTGCATTAACAGTTTGGCATATTGTTTCAGACTTGTAACAATGCCTCCTAGAAGAGTTCCGACGCACTAGCCGGGTGCCGAACCTCCTCATCTGATTGAGGCAATGCAACAGGCGTTTGTCTAGATGAGCAATCCTGACTATTAGCCTCCAGCTCCGAGGGAACGTCAGTTGGATTAGGCTGATCATCTCCAGCGGTTCATGCGTCTCCAGCCAGGGCAGTTTGGTGGTAGACCAGAAGCTCTCACGGCAATTACTTGGTTGCGTGAGATGAAGAGGCACTTTCGGGCTCTTGGTACTCCGGTTGAGTTTTAGGCTGTGTTTACTATTACCCGTTTGACGGGGAGTGCCATTCGTTGGTGGGAAACAGTGGAACGGATGCAAGATATAGTGGGCTTGATGTGTGAAGACTTTGAGCGGATTTTCAAGGCCCAGTATGCCAATGAGGATCAATAGGATGAAATTGTGATCCGGTTTGAGACGTTGATTCAAGGTAACAAAACGGTGAATGAGTACCTGATAGAGTTCACTGAGTTGGCAAGTGTTGCTCTTGGACCTGGTACGAGTAAGAAGTACCGAGTTGCCAAGTTTAGGAGTCATCTGAATCGGAATATTTTCAACAGGATTGGTATTCAGACTTTCCATACTCTTCTTGAGATTATAGTGGCTACCCAGCGGGCAGAGGCCATCGAAGAAGGATTGGATTCCAGGAGGAACCAATGGAGAGGTAATGACAGAAAAGCCACCAGAAGGAACCAGGGGCAGTGGTCAGCCTAGGGTACTCTGAATTGTGGGAGCTCGAACAATAGTGGTTCTTCAGGAGGTGGCAGAGGCAGTCCCGTATGAAGGATGTTTTGTTTATGGCTAGCAGGGTCATCAGAAGAAGGAGTGTCCCAACCATCTGCAGAAATCTCCTCTTTCTCAGGGAGGACCGCAGAGGAGCCAGTCCGGTTTTGTTTCTTATCAGAACACTCAAGTAAGGCCACAATAGTCAAAGGGTGCTTTGTAGACTTTTACTTCCCCTCAGTCTTATCATCATCACTACCGCCCTCAAGGTTTTACTCAAAGTTTTCCGACTCCTCAGGCCTCAGGGAGTCAGGGTGGATGTGGATATGGCAGTAATGGTCTAGGATCCAGCAGTAGCCGTCCTGGTCAGAGGAGAGGCAATAAGGGGAAAGGGAAGGTGACTGGCTAAGCCTATGCTTTTACTGGGGTAGACGACACTCAAGACCATGCTGGCTGAGGTGTTGTTGATGGTATGATCCTTTTTTCACACTCTTGGGCACATATTTTTTTTGATACTGGTGCATCCCATTCATTCATTCATTTCCTTGTTATTTGCTTAACTGTTGGGGTTGAAATTTTCTGATTTGGATTATGTATTGACGTTGGATACACCTTTGGGAGGAGTAGCCGATGTGTCTAGTGTGTATAAGTCTTGTCGGGTTGTGGTTGGTGATAGGAAGCTTCTTGCTGATTTGATTGTGTTGTCGATGGGACAGTATGACATGATACTCGGTATGGATCGGTTGTCGAAGTATTGAGCTATTGTAGACTGTCATAAGAAGCGGGTGACTCTTTTTCTTGGTGATGGGTAACCTATTATCTATCAGGCTGGGATCAGTCCGTTGAAGCCTAGTCTAATTTTGAAAGCGTGCATGGGTGGAAGGAAGAAACTCGAGTGTTATGGGAACTTGTTTATCATGGATGACGAGGTGAGGATAGACGATCAAGACCCATAGATTCTGGTGGTGTGTGAGTATTCGAAGGTGTTTCCTGAAGACTTACCGGGGTTACCACCAGATAGAGAGATCGAGTTCTGTATTGAACTAGTTCTTGGAGCTCAGCAAGTTTCTATTTCAGCTTATCGCATAACACCTGCTAAGATGGAAGAATTAAGAGAACAGTTGGACGATCTGCTTTCCAAGTACTTTATTCGCAGTAGCACTTCTCCTTGGGGTGCTCCTGTTTTGTTTACGAAGAAAGCTGATGGTACGTTGAGACTTTGTGTGGATTACCGGAAGTTGACAGTGAAGAACAAGTATCCTTTGCCAAGGATAGATGAGTTATTTGATCAACTCGGTGGTTCAAGGTTCTTTTCTAAGATCGATTTGAGATCCGGTTATCATCAATTGAAGATAAGGGAGGATGATATACCTAAGACAGTATTCAGAATTCGATATGGTCATTTTGAGTCTCTGGTGATGCCGTTTGGTTTGACGAATGCTCCCGCAGCATTTATGGATCTCATGAATCAGATTTTCAGGCCGTTTTTGGATCGTTTTGTAGTTGTGTTCATAGATGACATCCTGGTGTATTCCAAGACTCGAGAAGAGCATGTCGAACATCTGGAGATAGTACTCAAGACCTTGAGAGATCATTGGTTGTATGCCATGAAATTGAAGTCTGACTTTTGGATGTTAGAAGTGAAGTTCTTGGGCTATGTGATTTCTCACAGAGGTATTTCAGTCGATCCCGCTAAGATCGAAGCTATCCTGGAGTTGGAAAAACCGAGAAATGTGACAGAGGTACGTAGT
>JXTB01000245.1:5277-17629 GCA_002914805.1 Parasponia andersonii
TATTATCTATCCAAATTTTTATACTCTTGATATTTTTTTATTCTATTTTTATCTTTTTGATATCGCTTTTTTCCCCTTTTTTTTCTTCCTTTTCTTTCTATATTTTTTCGCTTCGTCCGATTCTATATATTCTATATCCTTAATGTAAACTATTAATTATGTAAGCTAATAATTTATTTTATTCTGTTATTCAGAGTTATTGTAATTAAATGTTAAACGTGATATTTTCATTTTTTGAAAAATCAAAATTTTTTATTCTATCATTAAAACTTGGTGCAGTATGCTGTCAAGCACTGAAGTTTTTATTTTGCTGTTCTTTTTTTACTTTTTTTCTTCCTGGATTTTGCTTATTTGCTTTTTTTATTTTTTGTTCTCTTTTCTTTTTTTTAACCTGTTTTTAATCTTTTCTTTCTTTTACACAAAGGAAACATCTATTCCATAATTTAAGACGTCAATTATCTAATTTGAAAATATCCTTGGCTCTTTATTACTAATTATTGTAGTCAAATGTTAAACAGAATATCTTCACTATGCACAAAATCAAAGTCATTGAGTTTAAATATACAAAATATTAGTTTATACATGTAATGAATAAAAGATTACATATGCGTTAAAAATAAACCCATTGTCAATGAATTTACAATTAGATCATTTACAATCATCTTTCCCCCCTGTGTTGTTCCGTACAGAATAAGATCTTCTTGCTTCCCTTAGTCGATAAAAATACCATAGTGTTTAGATATGTAGATATATATAGTATCTGGCTCAGATATTTGAACGTATCATCAATATACGGCAAACTTATAGAATAATATATTTAAATATTTATCTAACTACCTAAGAAATAGTTCTCCCGAATTTATCATAAGAGAGGAAAACATTTTTGGCAATGAGATAAGTATCTAAAACATTATCAATAAATATAAAAATTTACCGTATAGATTTATATTGGCTACAAAGTAGAAACAAAATCATGGGATTATAACATACTACTGCCCAAAAACTACCAAGTGAATAAGGATGAGGAAGAATGAGAGCCAAGGAAAAAGGAATGCAGAAAAGGGAAATAAGCGAAGGAATGATCAGGATGCATCAGACATGATTAAAAAAAAAAAAGGCCAAGCGAAGTAAGCAGAAGACCTAATCCAAATCTGTTGCTTAAATACGCACCTAATGACTTCCAAGTGAATAAGGATGAAGAAGAATGGAAACAAAAGAATAAGGAATGCAGGAAAAGGAAATAAGCGAAAGAATGATCAAGATGCATCAGACATGATAAAAAAGACCAAGCAAGGTAAGCAAGAAACCTAATTTAAACCTTTCCCTTAAATACAAACCCAATCAAATTTTTTAGGTAAACAAAAGGAAGAGATCTTAATTAACTAAAGTTATATAACTTGAAAGAAGAACGACAAAATTGATGGATTTACTCATAAACAAGAACGACAAAATTGATGGATTTACTCATAAACTATGGAAAAGTTGTTAAGATCAAGATCATAATAATACTTACAACCCAAACAAATCTAATCACTACCAATTGAATAAGGATGAGAAAGAATAAGAACAAAAGAAGAAGGGATGCAGGAAAAGGAAATAAATGAAAGAATGACCAGGATGTATCAGGCATGACAAAAACAAAAAACTAAGCAAGGTAAGCGGAAGACCTAATCCAAACCTGTCGCTTAAATACAAACCCAATCAAATTTCTTAGCCAAACAAAAAGAAGAGAACTTAATTAACTAAAGTTATATAACATGAGAGAAGAAGAACATAATGGATGGATTTAGTCGTAAATTATGGAAAAGATCTTAAGATTAAGATCATAATAGTATTTACAACCCAGACAAATTTATATAAGAAATTCTCACCTAACAACCAGTGTAAACTCTAATTCTAGAAATAGAACCATTATGCACAGTAATTTCTGGGCAGTTAATATCTAATTCCACATGATCCAAAAATTGAAAATACTATCATCATCACCAGATATGTATTGAGAGGTAAAATATAGTTAAAAAGTAGTAAAATAACGATAAATAAAAGGGAAGAAGAACCCAAAGGGAGCGAAAAAGGAACTTTTTTCAAGGAGGGAAAGAACAGAAGACTAAACCTAGATAATTCACAGAACAACAGGCACATCTAATAGAAGATAAGGATAAAATTAAAGGATTAGGCAAAGCAACTCAAGAAAAAGTAGAAAGCTAAACAAACTAAATAAGAAGATGTCAAAAAAAAAAGAAAAAGAAATAGCAAAATATTTTCTAGTATGCACTAAAAAATAAAGCACTAAATAATCAAATAGAATAAATATAGTAGAAGGAGTGCATTAATAACTAAGACAATAGAGGATTGCAACAATATATAACATAGACTAAAAGAGCAAACACACAAATATTTATAGTACATGAACAGAACATCTAATACATATTAATGAGTACTAAAACAAAATATAGTCATTACTCACATAAACTAGGAAAAACACAACATAATAGAGTATGGTAGAGAGGAATAATACCTAAGAAATTACACATAGAAGCTCTTTGACCCAACTATAAGTAGTCAGAAATTTTATAAGGGACAAAGGATAAAGTAAGAGGATAATAAATATGATCAAGGAGGCTTGAGAACAAACCCAGTGTGTACCAAGTAAAAAAGACAATCATATAAAGAAGGTAGATAAGTAACAGCACAATAAATACAGTAAAGAAACTGAAAAGCAGGATTGAGCAAGTTAACAATAAACTCAGCAGAATATATGTGAAGAAGAAAGCATAGTGTAAAAGGCATAGTAGGTAGGATAAGTGTTTATAATCAAACTTCAATAAAAATAATATACAAAGTATTTAATAAAAGTTTAACAGATGGCAACATATAAGCAGAGGACACCGGATAAATGAATACATTAAAGAAAAGAAAAATGAAAATATATTTTTAAAATTAAGAGTCCTTGATTTTTTTTTCTTTTTCTTACATTGCTCCTTCTCTTTTTTCTTTTAATTTTTTTATCTATTTTTTTCTAACCAGAATAATACAAAAATATCACAATAGTATTCAATTAGCTTGCGTAAATAAGACTAAACTCGTAAATGCAATTAGACATCTAGTCTAGCAGAAAAACAGATATCATCATTAGCATTAAAAAAATCTAAAAATGATAACAGATATCAAAGAAAAAGAATTATGAAAAACCAAAGACCAAAAAAATAAAAAGGCAAAAAGCAAAAAAAGTTCTCTCTCTTCCATACTTCGAATCTACTCTTTTTACTGTATTATATTGTGCCGATTTTTTCCCTTCTCTTTTTTTTTTAAAACAAAAATAATACCATCAAACTGTCAGACAATTATTAAATAAGCTGCCAAATCTTAAATCAGATATTTAATCCAAATGCACAACTCATCAAACAGGAAACCAACAGAATAGGAAAAACGGTTCCCTGATTATTCTAAAAATTCAAAGAAACAATCTCAAAGTAATTACAATAAGAGCAATTAATTAATCAAAAAAATTAGCCTAAATTACCAGAAATCAAAGCCTAATTATGAAACAACAAAATCCAAAAGACTAAGATCCATCAATCATCAATTAAGTACCCATACAAATAGGCACAAACCCATGCAACTTTGACAATAAACACATTCAATCACATCAAAATATATAATCCCTAAGCATTCTGTTCACAAACAAACAACCTTAAATCCATGCAACTTTAACAATAACGACATTCAACCGTAATCAAAAAAATATAACCACTAAACATTCTGTCCACAAACACAAACCCGAGAAACATAAACAAAAAAAAAACACCATAAAAGAATACAAATGTGAAAAGTTTAAATACCCGAAAGGAGAGCCATATCACCGCACCAAAACTAGATCTGCACCAAACCAAAATCTCAATCGTAATAAACAAACCACAGACCCAAATCAACAGAGCATAAACCCAACTAACAAAGAAACTAAAAATCTGAAAGGAAAATATTAACAGGAGCGAAAAACTTCGAGTAGACGAACAACCAATCTCAACAGAAAGTAATAGAAATGAAAAATAAATCTAGAATCAAAGCCCAAAACCTAATCATCGAAAAGAAAACCCTAAAATCGAAAAGGAGATTTGGCAGGAAAAGGGGCACAAACTCAATTGAATGCAAAGAGAGAGACAGATCGACAAAAGAGAAAGAAAGAAATAAATATCAAATAACATAACCCTAATAGAGGAACAAAAAAGACGGAGGTAGACGAAACAAAGAATAAAGTGAAAAGAAGAGAGAAGAAGGGAAAAAGAGAGACGAAGAGGCATTAAGCCCCAATCCGGTCATAGGGAAATGCCAAAAAACCCAACACAATCAAAACCCTCAACGTACACACCTCAAGGGCAGAAACGTAAAAGCACGCAATTAAAAACACAATAAAAAAAAAGTTACTATTTTTTGGACAATAAAAGCTAAATGGATGAACAGTGGAAAACTCCTCCACTTAAGATATATATAATAAACTGTGTCAGCTATAAATTGTTGGTTTCCATCTATGGCTCTAAGTACTAAAGGTTTTGATGTATAATAATGGTCTCTGTCTTCGGTCTTTCAGCTACGAGCATCAGTGATCTTGTTTGTATTCTCTTATTGTGTACTTGATTTTCAGTACAAAATGATAATGGAATCATTTTTATCGTCGGATAATAAAATTATTTGCAGTGAGATTGAAACAGAGAATAATAGCATTCAGTCATTCTTCATTTCTATGATCGTTCACTTCAATTAGGACAAGTTTTGTTTTGAAATAATCCGAAAGTATGAAATTCTCGGCGAACATAATAGTTGCAGTAATCATGTTACATGAGCACAACAATTTCCAGGTAAATAATAATTTCTATATAATCTATTTATCAGATATTTTAAAAAAAAAAAAGATGGTATAATTTTTATATCCTGTATTTTGATATTTTGTTCGATTTATACCTTTTGTTTTGATTATTACTAAAATTGACATTTAGATTTAATATTTGTTATAAATTTATACCTGACATTAATTTATAGCAGTTAATTTATGAAGATGATTTAATAAAGCTATTATCATATTAGTTTTTATATAGTTTATTTTTAATTTTTTAAACAATAATGTGGTAATTAATTGTTCTAAATTGGTGTCAAGTTATAAATTTATAATATATTTATAATCTAAAGATCAATGTTGATAATAAAAAAAAACATAAGTATAATTTGAACAAAGTGTCAAAATTTGAAAATATCTTAAATAAAGAAAAACCATAAACTAGCAAGAACAAAAGTCAGATACAATGCACTCAAGACATATTCATATTTAAGTAAACTTGTACAATTATACAAAAGCTACGCAACATTCATACTAATTTCTATAATGGTTAGAATCTTTAGGAGCTCAATTCCGATATGCATTCCTTTGTTATTGTAAGGTCCCCCAATTCACGTACGTACCTAAAGATATTTGTATAAATATTTAGTGAGATCGAGAGACACTACTCAATTTAGAACCAATAAAATAGGAAAAATCTGAAACTTTTAAAATTTTCTTGAAGAAAAAAGAAAACTCCACTTATAATTACACATAGTATAATATATACATATATACATACTCACAAAGTGGGTCTCTTGTACAAATATATAATATACACACACTTAAAAATAGATACAAAATCCTCTTTCAGAAAACCACACTATCAAAATGCTTATATACACAAGCCGTGGTCAAAAAGTCTGGACTCCTCCAAACTCACATATCAACAGTACCTTCTATAACATAAAAGTATTTATGAGTATAAAACTCAGAAAGTAATGTATGCAGATATAGAATACGTATAATGTGAAACAGATAATCATATGATTGGGATCCCTGTATATATTATAAGACTGTGAATCACATACTGAATCACTTAGAGAACATATAACATATCATGAGCTATATGGAGGTCTCAAGCCCTAGAGAATCCCCTCCGTATACAACAGAGGTCCACTCCATATTGCCGCCAAATTATTCCTGAAGGAACCATAGTGTCCCTAAAAGAACCAAAGTGTTCCTAAAGAAACCTGAGTGTCCCCAAAATAACTATATCATATATTTGGATACTAGCCCCCCACTCCCCATTCACCAACATTTGTAAAATAATATAAATACACTACGTGTTCATGTCTCATGCAAAACAAAATGACAGATACGTATGTACATATATCCATGGATTCTATCTTTATAGATTCTACAGATTTACATAAATAAAGAATTTCTTAAACTAAAAATGTGATGTTACTTATCTCGATTTCATAATTCCACATGATTTTCTGTGAAATGCGCTCTGATCAAGATACAAGTGATGTGCCCTAATATTTTCAAATAACAAGTTCCTTCTATTATCGACCAAGTGGCATTGTTGTAATTAGTGCTTAAAAAACATAACTCTAAATAAATAAATTATTCTTTATATAATTTCAAGCAAGAAAATGTAAGACAACTATAAATTATTGATTATAATAAAAAAGAATAATGTAATAACGTAAATAAAGTTAATTGACCTATTAAAAATAAACTTATAAATCAATAGTTGATTCATCAAATATGTAACTTCTGAAGCTCATAAGGTAAATATGCAACTATGAAATTAATATTTGATTGAATAATATGATTTATCAAATTCATCACCTATAATTCTACAGGTTAAATGTCTATCCATGCCGTGGACCTCCACTAAGCATTTCTTTTTTTTTTAAAAAAAAAAGATATAATCATATGAATAAAATAGTTAGATAATGTACAAAATAATTGCCCGCTTCCAATGTAAAACAAAATTAAATAACTCTAGGACAAAGGATTCAAAACTAGAGTCAAATACTTGAACCAGATTTAGTTAAAACTCCTCTTAAATTTATAAATAACTCCTTTTTCTTATCCTCATATACACACCAATACACATAAATAGATATTAATAATTTGTTACACCAATATTTAAGCTTTCAAGAATCATGAAGAACTCTCAAATGTATACAAAACCATCAAAAAAAAACATCAAAATAGTCGCAGCTTTCCCAAATATTAGGACGGGGGCTAGTAATATAAACATGTTAATATACATACTCTCATAATTAACAACAGAATTAGTAACTGATCAAATATATATCAAAAGATAGTACTAAATATTGGGATTCAAACTACATAGATAAATTACCGTTGAGATTCTCAAGGAAGGTTACTAATATAATTGTGACAGTGAAAGATTAGAGAAATAGGATAGACTTTTAATTGACTAAAGATGAGAAGTTTGGAGAACATATAGTTAGTGGTGGAGAAAAATATATAAGTCTATTTGAGAAATCAGCTGACTTAACTAAAGTTGGCCTAAATTTATTAGTAATTTTTTTAAGCTAATACAATATTACAAAAATCAAATTGACAGTATAAAGAAATTACTCATATGAATTTTACGTCTACGAGATTAAAAGCAAACAAACGTGGGTTCATGCCAAAATATATAAATTGGAATATCTAGTTGTCATAAAAAAAAAATGTCAATAACTCACATTGAATACAAAAAAATTCTCCAATAGTTTCAACACTTATAAAATTACCACTAATTAACTTAGTTATTCAGGTATGTTTAGAAATATAATAAGTAAAATAATTGTAAAAAAAATTCGACTTAAACACATTAACTTGTACCAATGAGCACCTCTTGAGTGTTTTACTACAAAAATTATTTCACAAATAAAGATTATAAAGTAACAACTATAGTAAAAATGGATATGCAAAACTATACGCACATAAATATATTAATATGTAAAATAAAATATTATGCAATAATATTATTATCGACCATTTAATTATGTGAGAACTTGTATGTTGATTTAGAATTCGGAATATCACAATCTTTTCCACCTATTAAAAATTTTGTCCTCGAAATTTGCTTACCAAATAACGTTAGATGTTGCTTTCTCATTTTGTCTTCTCGTTTCCATGTAGCCTCTTCTACAAAATGGTTACGCCACAAGACTTTTACTAGAAGAATCTTCTTGTTTCTTAATTCTTTTTCTTTTATATCTAAAATCTAAACAGGACATTCCTCATAGCTTAATTTTGGATCTAGTTCGAGTGATTCTTGGCTAAGATCATGGGATGGATTTGATACATACTTTCTCAGTATAGAAATATGGAAGACATTGTATACACGTAATAACTCTGAGGGTAGGGCAAGCCTATAAGCAACATTCTCAACTTTCTCAAGGATCTCATATAGACCTATGAATCTCAAACTCAACTTTCCTTTCTTTCCAAATCTCATAACACCTTTCATAGAGGTAACCTTAACAAATACCTTATCAATAACAAAAAAATGTAAAGGCTGACATTCTGGATCTGCATAAAAATTTTGTCTATTTTGAGCTACTATCATACGTATTCTAATCTTCTCAACTGCCTCATCATATCTCTAATAATATCAAGACCCAAATAATATCGCTCTCTAATCTCATCCCAGTGAACTAGAGACTTGCACTTCTTACCATACAATATCTCATAAGGTGCAACACCAATCATAGCTTGAAAACTGTTATTATAAGAGAACTCAATTAGTGGTAAATAATGATTCCACAACTCTTAGAAATCCATAACATAAGCTCTGAGCATATCTTCTAAGATTTAAATAGTCTTCTTAGCCTAACTATCTATCTGAGGATAGAATGCAATACTAACTTTCAATTTAGTTCCTAAAGCTCGTTGTACACTCTCCCAAAATTTTAAAATAAATCTGGCATCTCTATTTGAGATTATGGAAATTGGAATTCCATGAAGTCTAACAACATCCTTAATGTACACTATAGCAAGTTTATCTATAGAGTAAGCTATAGAAATCGGAATAAAATATGTTACCTTGATGTGTCTGTCAACTATAACCTAAACTATATCTTGATGAGATATTGTTTTTGGTAGTCCAACCACAAAATCCATAGTGATTTCATCCCATTTCCACTCAAGTAACTGAAGTAGTTGTAACTCTCCTATAGGTTTTTTGTGCTCAACCTTAATCTACTGACATGTTAAGCAACATTCCACAAACTTGAGAATTTTCTTTTTCATTCCTGGCCACTAGTAAAGACTCTTCAAATCATTGTACATTTAAGTAGTACCTGGATGGACTGAATATGAAATATTGTGTACTTCTACTAGAATTTTTTCCTTGATATTTATGTCACCTAGTACTCAAAGTCTAGCTTGAAATCTAATAACTCCTTCACTAGAAATAACGACATCTGACTTTTTCCCTGACTCTATTAATTCTTTATATCCAATCAACTCAGGACCTTCGTTCTAGCCCTGTATAATCTTGTCTAATAGGATAGATTGTAACGTCATAGCAGATAATTTACCAGTTATTAGCTCAATACTAGATCTACATAAATCTTCCTATAAAGGTTTCTCCAACTCATGTAAAGCTGTTAAACTACCAGATGATTTTCTACTAAGTGCATCTGCAAAAATATTGGCTTTCCTGGGATGATAACTGATGTCATAATCATAATCTTTTACCAATTCCAACCAACGTCATTGTCGCATATTTAATTCATTCGAAGTAAACAAAGATTTTAAACTTTTATGATTAGTGAAAATTGCACAATGAACACCATATAAAAAACATCGCCAAATCTTTAATGCAAATACCACTATTGCCAATTCTAAATCATGTGTAAGATAATTATGCTCATAATCCTTCAATTGTCTAGAAGCATAAGCAATAACCTTCTTATTTTGTATGAGAACACATCTGAGACCTCATTTTGAAGCATCACTATAAATTACAAATTCTTTTGTACCAAAAGTTATAGTCAAGACTGGTGTTAAAATTAATCTCTACTTTTTAGTTCTTGAAAACTCTTCTCACACTCATCTGTTCATATAAACTTGTTACTCTTCCTGTCAACTATGTAAGTGTCATGGCTATCTTAGAGAATCCTCCAACAAACCTTCCGTAATAACCGACCAAACCTAGAAAACTTCTGATCACTGTAACATTAATAAGTCTAGACTAATTATTAACTGTCTCAACCTTGGTTGGATCAAGAGAAATCCCATCCTGAGAAACAACGTGACTAAAGAACAATGCTTTTTCTAACCAGAACTTGCATTTCTTGAATTTAGCATATAACTCTTTCTTTCAATATCTAAAGAATGATTCTCAAATATTCTCTATGCTCCTCTCTAGAGCGTGAGTATACTAAAATGTCATTGATAAATATAATAATAAATTTATCAAGGAATTCCTTAAATATCTTATTTATTAGGTCAATAAAAACTACTGGAGTATTAGTCAAACCAAACGGCATTATTAAAAACTCATAATGACCATATCAAATTCTAAAGACAGTCTTCGGGATATCTTCCTCTCTGACTCTCAACTAATAGTAACTGAATCTCAAATCAATCTTTGAAAATACAGAAGCACCATGTAATTGATCAAACAAATCATCGATATAAGGTAAAGGATACTTATTTTTAATACTCACTTTATTAATCTCTCTATAGTCAATACACAATCGCATAGTCCCATTTTTCTTTTTTATAAACAAAACTGGCACACCCCAAGGTAAAAAGTTAGGACGTATAAATCTCTTCTCTAGTAATTTTTATAATTGACTCTTTAGCTCTTTTAACTCTACTGGAGCCATCCTATACAGTGTCTTAGAAATAGGTACAGTACATGGTATCAAATCAATACCAAAGTCAATTACTCATATAGGTGGCAAACCTGGCAAATCTTCTTGAAACACATCCAGGAAATCTTGTACAACTAACATATCTTCTGGTTTCAATTTTTGCTCAATAGATGTATCAACAATACTTGCCAGATATCCTATACAACCTTTTTTCAATAAATTCTGAGCTTTCATAACTGCTATCAAAGGAAACTTTGCTTTACTTTGAATACCCATAAGTATAAATTAATCAGCATCTGGAGGATAAAATGTTACCATCCTCGTTCTACAATCAATCTTAACATGATACTTTGATAGCCAATCCATACCCAAAATAATTTTATAATAATTTATATCAAGCACAATCAAGTCTGTAAATAATTCTTTATCTTCCACTATAATAGAACAAGTTTTTAAAATTCTGTCTAAATACATAACCTCTTTAGAGAGAAGTGTGGCACCAAATGGAGTACTCATCTGATATACAGGACGACCCGATTTCTCCACAAATGTTAATGATGCATGTGAATGTGTGGATCCTAAATCTATTAATACATGAGAAATAATGGCAGAAATAAATATCTCATTTGTGATAACAGATGGGTCTACCTCAGTCTCGTCTCCTACAATTGTCTCTACTATAGCATACAGCTTCCTACCAAGTTTTTTCTGATCATCTTTCATTTCAAGGTAAATCTTAATAAAATGACCACTTTTACCACATTTTGTAGTATGACCCTGAACCTTTACGATACTCTTCAGAATGACTCTTTCCACATGATGGGCAAAGTGGTATAGCAGTAGTAGTAGTCCTTACCTTGATCAGGTCGAATATATTAAGTTGGAGCTCCCTTCCTTTTCATGTCCTGAGGACGTTGAACCTGAGTCTATCCTTCTCTATTTCCCTGAAAACTAGGTCTAAAACCCTTTTGCATTTATCTAGCTAGTTTTTCTCTCATAATCTTTTCCTCATCCAAAGTATCTTTTTCGGCTTACTCAGCATCTAATGCCCTATCTGCAATTTGAGCAAATGGTACACCTCGAATTCCACCTGATTTCAAATCCCTAACAATAGTCTTCTTTGGGCCTTGTATAAACTGATATACCTTGAGCTCATTTATGGCAACTACATGAGGTGCATATCGTGATAACTCATCAAACTTACAGATATACTTAGTAACAGATATCTCTTCTTGCTTCAAATTGGTAAAATCAACCTTTCTATTAGCTCTCATGGCATCAGTAAAGCATTTTCTATAGAATAATTCTTCAAACCTCTCTCAGGTAATAGTAATAACATTATGTATAGTGCTCGTAGTATCTCACCAATATTGGGCATTATGTCTCATTATAAAACTAGCAAAAGGAACTTTAACTATATCAGGAACCATAGCATAAGTCAACATACACTCAGTAGTCTTAATCCACTAGTCTGCTTAAATTAGATCAACACTGCCATCAAATGTAAGAGGTTGGAGTTTTTTAAACCTTTCACCAGTACTTTCACTAATATCTTGTTTATGCTGAGGTGGCTGTAGTGAAGGGTTAGGTTGATGTTCTTGTCTCATATGTTGCTCTAATATATTCTGTAACAAAGAAGCCAACTATTCAACTTGATTACAACCCTGTGAAGAAGATGCAC
>JXTB01000245.1:17766-25266 GCA_002914805.1 Parasponia andersonii
AACACTACCTTCTACAACGTAAGAATATTTATGAGTATAAAACTCAGTAAGTAATATATGTAGATGCGAAATGCATATAATGTGAAATAGATAATCATATGATTAGGATCCCTATATATATTATATTGTCTGATAAGACCATGAATCGCATATTATGCCACTCAGAGAATATATACATGTTATGAGTTATATGGAGGTCTCGAGCCCCAAAGAATCTCCTTTTTGTACAACAGAGTTCCACCCCATACTGTGGTCAAAGTATTTCCGAAGGAACCATAATATCCCTAAAAAGACCATAATGTTCCCAAAGGAACTTGAGTGTCCCCAAAGGAACCATATCATATATTTGGACACTGGCCCGCCACACCCTATTTACCAATACTCGTCAGACAATATAGATACACCATGTGTTCATATCTCATACATAGCAGAATGATAGATATATATGTACACATATTCATAGATTCTATATCTATAGATTCTACAGATTTACAAAAATAGAGAATTTCTTACATTATAGATGTGACATTATTTACCTCGATTTCAGAATTCCACATGATTTTCTATTAAATGCTCTCTCATCAAGGTACAAGTGATGTACCCTAATATTTTCAAATAACAAGTTTCTTCCATTAGTGACCAAGAGTGCTTAAAAAAACCTTAACTCCAAAATAAATAAATTATTCTGCATATAATTTCAAGCAAGAAAATGTGAGACACCTATAACTCATTGATTAGAACAAAAAAGGAATAAACGTAACAACATAAATAAAGTTAATTGACCTATTAAAATGAAACTTATAAATAAATAGTTCATTCATCAAATATGTAACTTCCGAAGCTTATAAGGTAAATATGTAACTATACAATTAATATTTGATTGAATAATATGATTAATCAAATTCATCACCTATAATTCTACAGGTTAAATGTCTATCCATGCCGTGGACCTCCACTAAGCATTTCTTTTTTTTAAAAAAAAAAAGATATAATCATATGAATAAAATAGTTAGATAATGTACAAAATAATTGCCCACTTCCAATTTAAAACAAAATTAAATAACTCTAGGACAAAAGATTCAAAACTAGAGTCAAATACTTGAACCAGATTTAGTTAAAACTCCTCTTAAATTTATAAATAACTTCTTTTTCTTATCCTCGTATACACACAAGTACATATAAACAGATATTAATAAGTTGTTACACCAACATCTAAGCTTTCAAAAATCATAAAGAACTCTCAAACGTATACAAAATCATAAAAAAAAAAAAAATCAAAATAGTTGCAACTTTCTCAAATATGGGCACGAGGGCTAATAATATAAACATGTTAATATACATACTCTCATAATTAACAACAGAATTAGCAACTGATCAAATGTATATCAAAAGGTAGTACTAAATATTGGGATTCAAACTACATAGATAATTTACCTTTGAGATTCTCAAGAAAGTTTACTAATATAATTGTGAGATTTGAAAGATTAGAAAAATAGGATAGACTTCTAACTGACTAAAGAATGAGAAGTTTGGAGAACATATAGTTGGCGGTGGAGAAAAATATGTGTCTCTTTGGGAAATCATCCGACTTAACTAAAGTTGGCTTTAATTTATTATTAATTTTTTTTTTTTTTGAAGCTATTGTAATATTACAAAAATTAAATTGATAGTACAAAGAAATAATTCATATGAATTTTATTTCTAAGATATTAAAAGCAAACAAACGGTATATAAATTGGAACATCTAGTTGTCATAAAAAAAATGTCAATAACTCACATTGAATACAAAGGAATTCTCCAATAGTTTAAATACTTATAAAATGATTATTAATTAACTCAATTATTCGGGTATGTTTAGCAATATAATAAGTAAAATAACTGTAAAAAAAATATTTTTTAGACTTAAATACATTAACTTGTACCAATGAACACCTCTTGAGTATTTCAATGTAAAAATTATTTCTCAAATAAAGATTATAAAATAACAAATATAGTAAAAATGGATACGCAAAACTATAGGCACATAAATATATTAATATGTAAAATGATATCTTATGCAAATAATATTATCATCGGCCATTTAATTACGTGAGAAATTGGATGTTGATTTTGAATTCGGAATATTATAGTTATACTTAAAAGAGATATTAGGCAAAAGAGATAGAGAAAGAAGACAACCTTTGGATCACTGACATTTTATAACTAGTAAATATATATATATATATATATATATATATATATATATATATATATATATATCCAAACAATAGGTATATAAAGTAAAGAACAAGTTTTCGGCTAGCATATTGGTAATCAAATAGATAGTATCACTTTTATACCCTGGATTTTGACACTTTATTGAGTTTATATTTTTTATTTTAATATTATCAATATAGATCATTATATTTAATATTTATTGTAAATTTATACCCTGGTATTAACTTAGAGCAGTTAATTTATCAAGATGATTTAATAAACTTATTCTCATATCAATTTTTGTATGGTTTATTTTCAATTTTTTAAACAGAAACTTAGTAGATTAACTCCTATAAATTGGTAAAATTATAATAAATTTCAAATCTAAATGTCAATATTAATAATAACTAAAATAAAATATATAATTTAAATAAAACGTCGAAATAGAGAATATAAAATGATAATATCCCTCTTTATATATATGATATGAACTCACTATTCCAAGTGGAGGAAGACGTTTAGAGGATAACAAACACAAAAGCTTGTAAGGAAAGACAAACTATGAAATTACGGTTTATTGAATTATTTGGACCAAAGTAACATTTTCTTGTACGAAAACATTTTTATTTTTATAGATTTAGTAATTTTTTTCAATAGGACTTTGATTTCTAGTTTCTTATTTCTTGATTGGATTACTTCAGCCCATATATATTTAAATTAAAAATCAAGACAAATTAGTGTTGGTGTCAATTTTTTTTTCACTTAGATTTAATAAAAGGTGGTAGCGCTATTAACATCTTTTTTTCCCTCTCTCTGCCCCTTTTCTATACTCCTCATAAAATTTTAAAATTTCTTTCACATGCTTTTTTAGATTTTCTTTAGTACAAAATTGTCAATTACTAAATATTTTTTTGATTTCTTTACCCACCACTCTGCTACTTTACCATTGATTAATTTTTATAACCCAACTTACTTGTCTTTTGTATTTTTTATTGCCTTTTTCAATATTTCGATTTATATTTTTGTAGTTGGTGAACACCGAAAAAAGATACCGTTTTTTCTGCTCAAAACATAAATTGAAAAGAAAATCAAATCAAATCAATAGGATAATATACACTTTTCTTCGTATCCTTTGCTCATTTCACAATATAAATTATTGCTAGAGAGTAAAGAAAAAAGAGCAATAGCATTAGCGATAATCAACAAATAGCAAGTATATCAATTATACTTATTGTGGGAGCGTTCTCAAATCATACACCACGTGGATGATTAAGTAGCAGAATAGGCCACAAACGGGATCTACCGTCCGACATGTGTCGAGAGTGACTAGCTAAAAGCCACGCGAGTCGCACGTGGTACCACATCAGCCATTGGGCTGCCTGAGGTTAGGACCGAGCCCATCCCAGACCCTAGATGGACTCGGCCCAGTCTGATTCTTACTTCGACAGCTGGGGGTCGAAAGCCCTAAGGGTCTTCCACCAGAATATGATGGAAAGTGACTCACAGCTCCAGATCCAGACAGAGCATTTAATGCGATTTTGAGTAGGTGTGCGCAGGGGGCAAGCCGTCCTGACAGAATGGTGATTTGTCCAAATCTCGCCCCTAACAGACTCGAGCTATAGGGGACGGCGAAAACTAGGCTACAGCGGTACAGGGGGATCACGGTAATCTCGGCCCGTGACCTCTGGAGAAAGTCTTGGGAAAAAAGATACTCGGTTCTGAGATTGAGAACCAAGAGGTTCACAATTTCAAGACTATATATATATGAGCCATGCGTCCCCAAAAGGGAGGCATGTACGCCAAAAAGAAACATTTAAAAGTTCATAAGCAAGAAAAAAGACATACTCATACAGAGAAAAACTGAATCTTTGCTACTCAATCTCAGGGGTAAATATCGGACTTAAGCATCGGAGAGTCTTTGCAGGTGGCCACCCCCGCCTCTCCAACCCTGCCTGAAGTCAAAATCTCTTTGGGATATCAAGGACACGTACACAGTTAGAGGATACAACACTAGTAGTTCAGAGACACGTGGACAGTTGGTGAAAACCGCTTCAACACTTATCTAATTACAATTACATTAGTGATATAATCAAATCTTTAAATATTGATCCATAGAAAATCAAAATGCTGATTTCTTAACATTTATGACTTGATTTTGTTCGAATGCTATATAGGGTATGTTTGAGGGGTGAGCTTAGAAATGAGTGTTTTTTTGGTGTAATGCTTATATAAGGATATTTTTGTCAATTTATATGATATATTTTTGTAAATAATTAATTAGTTTTAAGAGAAATTTAACTTTCCTAATCTGTTTCCTAATCCCATTACTTCAGAGTTCATCATGTATATATATTAATATTCATTACCCGTAATTGACAGAACCCTAATTTTCAATTTCAGCCCTACCGCCTTTCATGTTGCTCTGAGTCCTCTCTACAAGCACCATGAATTTGGAAAGGACGAATGTTTTCCTCCTCCTACCAGATAACATCATTGCTGATATCCTGTCAAGATTGGACATAAAGTCTCTTATGAAGTCAAAGAGTGTCTGTAAATCTTGGTATTTTCTGATAAGTGATGATCAATTATTAAAGCATCTGAAACTCAAACATGACGTACCAGCTTGTGTTTGTTTTTGGCCCGCGTCAATTAGGGAGACTGATGTGTCCTGAGGGCGGGATAATGTTTTCCTATGGTGGGCTGGGTCAGATTTCAGAATTTTGACTACCTCAAGTGAACAGTGGCGCCTCTTTGATGGTCTCGGCCAGTGATAAAGGTATATTATGTTTGTCTGAATATAGCAAAAATACCACTATCCACTTATGAAACCCTAAAACTAGGGAGGTTAAGACACTCTCTTCTCCTTCCTGTCACTTTTGGCAAAATTCCAGGTTTCGAGTTGGATTCGGTTACGACCCATTGACGAATGATTTTAAAGTGGTAAGGGTTTCTAGACCACTTTACGATGAACAGGACATACCAATGATACTGGTAGTGGTGTTTTTTGCAAATATACCCGCGTTTTGGTCTACAGTTTGCTGAGCAATTCTTGGAAAAAAAATCCGTTGGCACAAGTTAGTTTTGTATTCTTATGATGTGAACAGTGATTGCTCGGTTGTTGTGAATGGACATGTTCATTGGTGCTTATGCTATGGCGAAAACCTACCCTTTGGATTTGTTGCCTTTGATCTTAACACAGAGGTTTTCAAGTTGATCAAAGCACCCACCAATCAACGAATAGAAAGCACTTTGGTCAAATGCATGGGTAAATTGTCTGAATGTCTCTCCTTCATCTATTGTGACAAACCTAGATTGATCAAAATATATGTAATGAAAGAGTATGGTGTCTCAAATTCTTGGGTCCAGCAAGTGATCGACTTAAGCTACTGCCCTCTGAGATGGTCACTGATGAGGACATCAAGGCTGTCAAGATTCGTGGTCCAGTACAAGTTCCTATTGGTCCAGTGACGAGAGTTCGAGCTAAAAGATTCAAAGAAGAGCTGAATAACTTAGTCCGGAGAGTTCTATAACAAGAAGAAAGTGTGTTTACTACTGAGGGTGAACAAAGGTTAGTTTTGCTCATCCAAGTTGATCCGGGAGAGAACCAATCAGCCATACACGTCCATTGAGCCATTGCATGGCCAACTTGCATGTCTAATCCATCATACACTTGCAAGAGGGGGTTATAATCTGATGGAGACGTGTTTTCTTTATAATTTTATCTTGAATTTTACGTTTTAATTTCTGAGTATTTCTAGGGTTATTTTAGGCGTGTTTTTTCTTTTTTCATTAAGGGTAGATTAGTAATTTTTCAATCAAAACCTAGAAAGTGTAACTCGGCTATATATGTGCTGCTTACAACATTATGTTTTCAGTTTTTTGGGAAATTAATCAAAGGGTGAGAATTTTCTTCTCGAGTTCTTGAAGGGACTTTTCTGAACTTATCAAGGGATTCCTTGTGGCGTACAAACTGACTTATCAAATGGATCCTCCATCCCCGTTTGTGGCGTATTCACCATACCAAGGTTCTTACTTTGCTAAGCAACGGGTCGCGGTTTTTATCAAACTTGAAAGGTCTTAGGGTTGCGTTTCTAGATTTGGTAACGAATTTCGTCATGTTATTGGCGTGGTTCGTATCAGTTGGTATTAGAGACTAGGTTCATCAGGTTTGCCTATCCTTTCTTGTTTTTCCTTATTGAGTCGTTTGTTTAGGTTTAGGTTCCAATTCGGCCAAAATTCATATTCGGCCAGATTATTTTCTTTCTTTTTCAGCGTCTTTTTTTTATTGAGTCTTAATTTCGGGTTGTGTGCATTTTTGATTGAGTCTTGATTTCGGATTGTGTGCGTTTTTAATTGAGTCTTGATTTCGGGTTGTGTCCTTGTTTTGGGTTCCTCTTTGAATACGTTTGCATCTATTAGAGTTTAAAAATAAAAACACAAAATCGTGATCTTTGCTTTCCAAGTTTTCCAGATCTGTTGTTACTCGTTTCTTATTACCCATTTCTTTAAGTTACCTGTTTTCTTTAAGTTATCTGTTTTCTTTAAGTTACCGATTCTCTTATGCACTTCACACATTTCTGCAACATCAAAGAAAGAAAAGAAAAGGGAAATGAAAGAAAAGGAAAAGAGGGAAATCAAGAGGATCTAGAAAAAAAAAAAAAAAAAAAAAAAGAGTACCAGAACCCTTCTTAAATTTTTTTGTTTCAATCTTGTTTCTTATATCCTAAAACCCCTTTTTACCAAAACCCCACACTTGAGTGCCAAAATTCATCAAAATCTGTGACAAAATCTGATTCGTTTGGTATGTTCTTGTCTTGATTTGCTACTTGAATCCTTTATATTAGTTCTTGATTAGTTTTGAAAGAACTCAAAGAAGAATACGAGTGGAAAAAGGCAGTATGTGTGAGATCATAAGAGGGTTAAAAGCCAGAACTTGTTGAGCAAAACATGAGTGGCATTGAGTGTATCATATTTGAGTGAAACACGTGAAGGAGTGTGGTGAGTTCCTTCTCCATATTATTCTAACCTTATTTTGTAGATTTCTATCATGTCTAAAAATCAAGAGAAAAGCACAAACGAAGAGGTTCAACAACAAGTTGTTCCGAACTTACAAATGCAAGCATTAATGGGAGAAATGATGGCAGAATTAGAACAAATACATGAAAGGTTAGATAGGGTGCACCGAAGAGAAGTTGAGGAGGTGNAGTATGATAGGATGTCAGTGGATAGCCATAGGAAATATGGCAGGGATAGAGAAGCTAGGAATCGGGTAGATAACAAATTTAGGAAATATAAAGATGAGAA
>JXTB01000245.1:30266-61570 GCA_002914805.1 Parasponia andersonii
GCTTTTGGGAATAATGGCTACGTCCTTTGTTGGGTTTCTGAGGGTTTGTTGTTTTATAATCCAAACACTAACAGTCTCGAATATGTACGCCCACAAAAGGATGTTGCTGGATTTACTGATTATGTTGAGAGCGATTTTGTCTTTTAAATTCGGGTGACAATCGGAGAAACGGTGGAAATTGAGAAGACGACCATGTTGATGAGATGGGCATTAGTGGATGCGGTTGCAATTCTGCTCGTAACTCCATTACAAGTACAACTCCTCCTTACCTCATTTTCTCTTCCTTGTTTAAGAATCCAAAGCCCTGTCATTGCCCAGTGAGAGATTATTGTACTCTGTTTTGCTGCATCACATATTAATCAATGCTTTGTGTCGGATAATTAAGTATTAACTAGTATTTCATTTCATTAATTCGTAGATTGTTTATTTAACGTGTCTTTCAATCAACTTGAACGTTTTGACTATGCAAAAGAGTTCTCTAAGTACTAAAGATACTAAGATAGTATCATGATTGAAAAAAAAACAAAATAACTCTGTTACTAAATATACTAAGGATCTGTAATGTCTCTGTGTGTGCGTATATATATTTATGTCTAGGTGTGTTTTTTCTTTTCTTTTTTTTTTTTCCTACTCTCTGTTTTTCTTTTTCAGATTTATCAGAACGGTCTAAACGAAACTTTAAAAATTCCAGAATCTTTTGGAATGTCTGTTCAGCTATGTACACTGTAACACAGTTGTAGTTGCCTGTGTTTCCTTTATAATTATATTCAGCATTGTAAAAGTAAAGTGGCTTAGCTGTATTTTGTTGGTTTCCACCTTTGGATCCAAGGGCTATTGCTTTTAATGTATATTGGTCTCCGTTTTCCTCTGTTGCTGGTGTTTTGGCTATGAGCATTTGTGATCTTTTTTGTATTATTCCTATTGCGTACGTACTTTATTTTTTGTATTATTGGCCATTGCGGCCTGTGGACCAGAAGAGAGAGAAAAAAAAGGACATAGAACACTTAGATTTTATAATTAGTATAGTTTAAGAATAAACATGATTCGAACATAGAGTACAGAACCTGTTTCTTACCAGCATATTATTAAACAGAAAGTTGTTCAACAAAAGAAATCTTTATTATGATATAAACGCACTATTCCAACTTTGCAAATGGAGGAAAACCTCTAGAGGATAAGAATCATAGGCATGAAGACAAAGCGAAACTAAAAGAGTAAAACTTTAATTCAGTATCCGTGTATAATGTATACACATAATGTAACGACACAATTATACTCCTAGTTCAATTGTAACAGTATAATTCTACTTCGACGTTTGACGGAAATGATTACACTTCTCTTTAAAGTAATATCAGTTCTTCATTGATCGACTCGCAACATTTAAATTATTTGGACCTGAGTAGGATCAACTTCCGCGAGAACCCCATCCCAAGTTTCATTGGCACCTTCAGCAAATTATGGTACCTCAATCTCTCTATCTCACAGACCTCCCTAATTGGAGAAATTCCTCCTCAGCTTGGAAATCTTTCCAGCTTGCAGTTTCTAGATCTTAGCAATAGTGATGGTTTAGACACAAAAAACTGGGGCTATGTGGTTTCGGATCTTTCTTCTTTAAGACAACTTAATCTTAGTGATACAAGCATGAGCTTAGCTAATGATTGATTGCATATGGTCAATAATCTTCCTCATCACTTGACAAATTTGCTACTACATGGTTGTAATCTTCTGGATGCGGTTCATCAATCATCTCTTTCGGTTGTAAATTCTTTGAAAGTTCTTGACGTCCTTAAATCTTTCTTGGAATCAACTCTCTGCTTCTATATTCCAATGGTTGTTCAACTATAATAATAGCCTCGTCTATCTTGACCTCTCTGCTAACCTTGTCCTTGCATATCTTGATCTCCAACTCAATCACCTTCAAGGTTTGATTCCAGAAGGTTTTGGCAATATGATTGCCCTCAAATATCTTGATCTCCAGCAGCAATCAGTTAGATGGTTACCATCCAAAATCTTTCACGAATATGACCGGGCTTACATACCTTGATCTTAGCGGAATTGATCAGTTTAAAGGTTCCATTCCAGAATCCTTTGGGAGTATGATTGCCCTACCAAGCAATTAGATGACTTCTTCCAAGAATCTTTTGGCAATTTGACCGCCCTCCTTACGGATCTTGATCTCGCCTTCAATCCATTAGAAGGTTTCTCTCCAAGCTCATTCCGAAACATGACTTCTCTCCAATACCTTGATCTTAGCAATAACATGCTTGAAGGTGAAACCAACATCCATTTGGAAAACACGTACACTGCGAGAATTGGGAGCAACTAACAATACTCTTAGCCGAGAGCTCCAGTTTGCTGAATCATCAACAAAGTCATGTGCCAATTTGTCTTTGGAATATTTGGACTCATCACATAATATAATTACAGGATCATTGCCTGATTTCACACTATATCCATCTTTAAAACAACTCCTGCTTTTCTCGAATCAACTTAATTAGTGGAAATGTATCCAAGAGTATAGGTCAACTGTGTTAGTTGGAGACATTGTATATTTTTGAGAACTCGATCAAAGATGTGATGACTGAAGCTCATTTCTCAAAGCTCTTCCACTCAACATATTTGGATTTGTCTTCAAACCCGGATATAGCTTTGGACACTCCTGCTGATTGGATTCCTCCCTTTGGATTGAGAACTATAGTCCTTGGATTCTCATTTTCTGAAATGGCTCCAAACTCAGAAGAACTAGGTTGAGCTTAATATCTTAAGTACCGGAATTTCAGATTCTATTCCCGGTTGGTTCTGGAATCATTTTACTCAACTGCATCTTCCTCGATTTGTCTAATAATGAAATTAGGGGGAAACTTGATGGTAAGCAAATAGCCAATCCTCCCTTTGGAAGATTAGTTGAACCTCCATTGATTTGAGTTCAAATCAGTTAGAAGGCTCAATACCACTCTTTTTACCCCAAATAGGTGCACTAATCTTTCTAAGGATAGATCTTCAGAGCTAGACTACCAGCTATGTAATGTCACCGAGTACATGCCTTTGACCTTTATTGATGTTTCATATAATCAGTTGTTCGGGTAGCTTCTTGAATGTTCGACAAATATGAACCAACTGAAAATTTTTATTTTGTCAAATAACAAGTTTAACAGGAATATTCCATTCTGTCAAACAATAATTTGTCGGGCAAAATTCCAATAAGTACTCAACTCCAACCTCGTGATGCCGCTGCATTTTCCGGAAATCCTCGACTTTGTGGAGACCCAGTCCCACTCCAAAATGAATGTTCAAAGTTTAAACGAAAAGGGTATATTATGGAGCTGAAGATGATAACAAAGATAAGTTCATAACGAAAGGATTTTACATTGGTATAGCACTAGGATTTAGTTGGATTATGGGGAGTTTGTGGGGCTTTAATCTTCAATACATCTTGGAGATATTCAATATTTCAAAATGTCGAACAATGCAGGAGACATTGGTTCATGCATGTAACTGCAGCAGTTCATAAGGCGAAGCTACGGAGGATGATTAAAAGCTAATTGGTAAGTAGTCTTTCTTTCTCAATAGTTATTGGTACAGGAGTTGTCTAATGGTGGTTATAACTCAAAACTATCCTTGTTACGGATTTCAACTCTTTAACATCTCATTATGCAGTGGGAGCTTTAGGTTTAAGAGAGCATACTGGGAATATTCTTAAACAAATAAACTGTGATGTCATTCAACTTGGAATTATAAAGTTCAGCAGTGTGTAATGTAATAGACTAAATATAGTTGCCTATGTTTTCTTTATGATGTTCAGCAATGTAAATTAAAGTCGTTCAGCTGTAATTTGTTGGTTTCCACCTTTGGATCTAAGGGCTACTGGCTTGGCAAAAGTTTTTGGTGTTTCAGCAAGCAGATGAGAATAAAGAATATACTTTTTTTGTCTAATTATAAATTTACGTGCACAAAGTGAGATCCTTAAATTAACTCATCATTCGATCCTATAATTATTCATACAATTTGGAGCATGTTTTATAAATAAGAATTATAAAGGAATAAAATAGTCATTTTAAATAAAATTGACTTTTTTTTCTTCCTACATACGTAACAACTATGGAGGTAAAAATTTTATTTTCCTCTTATTTTTTCCTTTCAACCTATTTTCTTTCCTCTCAGCTAAACATAGCCTGAAAGGAACCTTAAATTAACTTATCATTAGATTTTGTAATTGTTCATTCAGGTTAGAACATGTTTTATTCTAAATTTTCTGCCCCTTTTTGTTTCTAAATAATGTGAAATTAATAGAAATTCTCAGCAAACAAGTCAACAATACTGGCATGAATCACGTTACATGAGCCTTCCATAATACGAGGAAGGTAAAAATGTTCACCATTCCTGTCAGACAGTATAAATCCAAGAAATTCAATGATTTTCAATCGGAAAGGTACTAGAAATCATAAAATATATATATATATATATATATATATATATATATATATATATATATTATAAGCATGGAAGCTAAAAGTTCAAATAATGGTGAAGTTCCTCTCTATTATTGATTGCTCGTCATCATAAACATATTCTCAGTCCATTTTATAATTTACAAACAGCTCAATGTTTCCTTTTATGACTGACTACAAATGAATGAATGTAAGCTTTACTCCCTAAGCGTATATTTATATATAAAATTTGAAATCCTCATTTTTTTTCCTTCTATCTACAACCCCTCCAACAGTTTCTACCCTTCTTAAATAATCAAAAAATTGACAGACATCAAAAAAAGTTAAGCATTGCTTTTTTCTCTGAATCACAAAAGGTTACAGTATTTCCAAATCTACCTGCCCTCACTTCCATATTAAACTTCAGGCGAAACACGGGTTTTTATGGGTTTCAACTTCAATCCCATGCTTTCTGGAGAAAGGAGGTCTGGAGAGATACAGGATGGGCTGAGCGGGCTCCTTGGGCTATCACTGAACTGGCAAGGCCTATACAACCCATAGCCCATGAAGAAATACTCCATAGGTATTAGCATTGCATGTGGCTGCTCCTCTGTCACCATCGACCCACAAGCCTGGACCTGTACCGACATTACATTCACACCCTTGTTGAAACATGCTATTCCACGTTCATGCATTTCCAATGACAGATTATTCTGTAGCTAAATCAGAACATTGGTCAACTACATACCTCTACCAAGGCGCTAAATCTCCTATCTAATTTTGCGGTCATATGGAGAGCCTCGGAATGAAAAGGAGAGCTATCCCCGACAAAAATAAGAGTGCGACATCTTAGCCTCTTCAAGCCTTCTGTAATGTCAGGTCTCCTGAAAGCAGAAAACGCGAATACAATATACCAATAGCCAACCTAAGAGAAGAAGGAAAGCAAGTCTAATAAAGTATATTACCCATTGATTGCTTGCAGAAACCGCAAAACATTTATGCTTTGCCTCTCTTCTAACAACTGAAGCAATAAAGATATCATGGGCATCAGACGTGATAGTGAATAAGTAAATGCGTCTTGTGCATGTTAAAAAAGTGAAACGGATTTTGGCAAGCATGCGGTAACTAGTAAAATAAAAAATAAAAGATAAGCTCCAGCACTAACTTTTCTGCATGCATGTACTAAATCCGACTCTGGGACTTCTGCGTTACCACGAACCTCCTGTTAAGATATACATCAAACTATCAGTAAACCTACAAAAGAAGAGGAAGATAAAGGAAAGAAGGAGGATGATGATAAAGTACCTTACTGAAATACCGCTGAAGCAAACAATCTTTAAGTAAACCACACATGCCATAAAAGTATAGCAAATTTGTCATGACCTATAGATAAGAAGTTAGCAATGATTAAATAAAACAAAATAAACTAATTGATTTGGAATAAAATAAAAATAAAAAGTAGCGACTAAGCACTGGGAAGAAACCTTATTATAGATCCATTCAGACCAAGAAGGTGCTTTGCAAAGTGGAGATACAAGCATCAAACCAATAACACGTTCTCTATATTTCATCTGTGATACAGAACATTTATGAGTAAATCCATATTGACGTAACAAAAGAACATAGAACTAAACTGCTCCAGAAGGGAACTTACAGCAAATAGGGTAAGAATATATGCACCCGCTGTCACTCCCATACACATAACGGCACCAAGCCTGAAAGACATACCAGAGAATAAGTTACATCAGTGACAACTTGTCCAAGAACATGAGCAAGGCAAAGAGAAAAGAAAACTCACTCCTACACCTTCTCATCACAACTTCCAGTACTAACCAGTGAAAGTAAAATATATAGAAATCCTAAAACTCAACAACCTGCATGTAAAATAAAAGAAACATGACGAATTACCCAAAATAGTTTAGAACTTCGATTATCTGGTCTGCTAAATCATCAACAGAGGGCGCAGGAGCATCTGGGCAAATGGGAGCAGCTCCTAACTGCAAGAACTCTTACGGAAGTGCCAGAACAGGGACTATGTTATTAATAGCATTCAATCATACAATATCTTTTGAGAAACAAACATACCAACATAAAAATAGCCAAGTCAGACCAGTGGACTCAAACCGAAAAATATACTGACCTCATGGCCAGGAGGACTGATATGGTATATGCAGAAGTTGTGGAGCAGCAAAGAAGCAGCTTCAGCACAAAAAAACAATCCTTGGAAACAAGACATATCTGCCCAATAGCACAATTATGAAACATTAAATTTGTTAAGTGTATTTAGTTTTAGGAAACAAAGGACATATACGTTTTGATGAACTACGAATCTTTGATGCTGATACAAAGATAACCCCCAAAAGGAAAGGATTAAAATACACTCCAAACAACCATCAAGAACAAGGCCAACAATATTGAAAGAATTGCACTTACGATTTAGAGCTAAATCAGGATAAGTAATAAGGGCTGGCTTGTCTGGGTCCCCATAGACGATAACAGACACATTGCCACAGCCAGTTTTAATAAGATGTTCCTGAAAAGGAGAATGACAAATTATAACAGTTGAGCTTCAGTAGAAGATAGGAAATTTACCAAGGCGTAAGAAAAGAGAGGAGGGGGTGGGGAGTGCACAAAGAGAAGGAAGTTGAGAACAATTACAATCTTCAATGGATACATTTTAAAACAGTTTAACTCTACCATGGCACTTCTGACCATGTAGTTTCTTTAATTTTCCTCCATAATCTGCTAAGGTGTCTGGGGATTAAATAATGTGTACTTTCAAAAGGGATATGGCCTTGATAAGACAAATCTATTATATCGTATTTCAAGCCTCCAAGTAATGGCTAAGATCCAACACCGCTCTTTGGGATTTATTATCCCTGGAACTTCCCATGTGCACTTACCCCTTTCCAGGCAACTAGAACGAACCAGATACAATTTTATATATAACTTTTAAAAAGACAGAAAAAAACAAATAAGTATTCCAGATTTCAATTATTGGAATAATAGTAGTTTTTGAAAAAGAAAACGGGAAAAAGAGAAGTAGTGACAGTTAAAAAGAGACGCAAGGAATCTCACATATATAAAAAGACACTGGTTTTAAACTAATTAACGACCAATAAAACAAGAAAAATCCGTTGATGGTAAGACAAGAGTAACAGCTAGACTAGTCACTGAAATATAAAAAGATACAAGATAAGTAATGAAGAGAGATATATCTTTGATTTCGTCACTTGACAGTAAACCAGCGGAGAATCCAATTTCTTTCCGATAAAAGAGCATCACAAACGAAGTAAAGAATCAAAAAGATAAGAAAGGAGAACAATTAACACCTATGTCAACGATACCAACAAAGAGAATTCACAGAAATACATCATCCCATTTCACAATCCACATTAAATACCAAAAAAGTTTCACTCCTTCGAAAAAAAAAATTCAGTATATCAATTAAAGTTTTAAATTAAGATATTTTTTCTCTAAGAAAAGTATAACATTTAGAATAAAGAGGATAACATTTAGAATAAAGAGGGACTGAAATACACTTTTTTTTTTCAAAATGGTTTAGCTCAGGACACCCAGTATCTAGATCTCAAGACAACCACTGTCTACGGTCTCGGTCCTAAGTTCAACTCGCACCAGACACCAGGTCTACTGAAACAGCCAGCAAAATAATGATTAAAAAAACCGTCCAAAGGCCTAAAAATAACTCTTCCTCCATAAACTGAAAGATTGGTTTCTTTGTGTAATGCCTAAATGGAGAAAAACCCAAATTAGCAAATGGGGGAAAAACAACATTAGCAACATTAGCAACATTAGCAAATAAGGTATGTACAGATCTGGCATTTACCCTATTCAAACGCCACATATCCCAAATGTAAAATACTCAACAAAGCCAAGTCAAATACGAATTCGAATGCAAAACGATGAAAGTTCTTTCTGTTTCCAGAAAAAGAAAATATGGGGGGCTCGGCCAACAAAAACATAAACATTTCTTATTGTATAATTAAGCTCAGAAAAGTCAAGGACCCAAGTGAAATGAAATGACCCCAGGAATCAAAAACTCGACTTGCCCAGTTATTTTCTATCGATTCTTACAAAAAGGTATTAATCGAATAAAATTCCCATTTCGTAGACATTCCCGGTAAAATTAAAATACCCAAAAGGCTAAAGCTTCATATTATTAGACCTAAATGCAAAAAATTATTCATGGCACAAAACCCAGATAACGAAAGAACAAGAGTAGAAGGCACAAAATGGAATTTTCTTTTTTCAGAAAAGTATAATAATGCATAAATATGTAGCTTCGACTAGAAACTAAAAATCAACCTTTCCACCGAGATAGATCTTCTCCTCCATATCGACGGAGACGAAATCGTTAGATTCAGCCATGGCCGTAGCTCGTGTCCCTCAAAGTCCCGAAGCCAAACAGCCCTCACCCTCTCTATTTCTCTCTTTCTTTCTCTCTCTAGAACTCCCTCTCTCTCCCCAGGAAAAGTAGGCCTTGAGCTTCTATGGCTTATATACAAAGCGATTCTTTCTCTCTCTAAACCGAGAAAATAACCAGCGGCTAACCTCCACCGACGCTCTTAAGACCCTTCTAAACCAAATTTTAACCGCCGTCTGTGCTCTAAATGGAAAAACGACTTGTCGTTTTTTAGAAACGCTGTCGTTTTTTGGGACCGGGGGTTAGATTTTTACCATCTCAGCTTAACCATAAATAGGGATTTTGTGCGTGTAAGTTTTATGGGATCCGATTTTTGACCAGAGGAGAGGGAATGATGAGTGGCTATGCCACCTATCATTTTGGGTTTGACTAAAAGTTTTTGTTGGTGTTCTGGCAATGTGTACACCTGTCATTGGATACTCTTTTATTGGGTCCCATTTTACCTTTGTGGGGGCCATGGTCTTTTTTTGAGTTTTTTTTACATTTATTTATGCGGTTTTTAAAAAAGTATAATATTTTGGGAGTCCTTATAAGTTACAAAATTGTGGGTTGCTTGCCTTTGATTTGACTCAATGATTAATCATATTCCACAGTAATCATATTTTATTATTATATTATTTCTTTTATATCACTTTTGTTTTTGGGATTTTGTGTGTCCTTGCTGTACTCCCTTTATTCACCTAACTATTTACTTACCACCATTTCGATAATTATGGAAAAAGTTCACATTTCCTTTTTTGTCTCTCCTTTTTCGAATGTTTTGATTAATTTTACACCGGAAGAATGAGATTTTCATAATTTAAAATGAGGAAAGAATGTAAGGGAATAAATATGCGATCTAGAATCAAGCATTTAATGGATTAGAATGACGAGATTGCTAGTTCAATGTGCTACAAAAAATTACCACATTATTCTATAAATTTCTACAAGACCATATTTCATGTAATGAAATACTTTGATCTCAATCAAGTTTTGATGAAAACGACAATATCAATTTTTTCAATATTTTATTCTTTATTTTTGTTGAGACATCTAAATCTTTTATAAAGATCCAATCAATTTACTATTGCTTTGCTGTCCTCTCAACTCAACAATATAAACATGTGTACATGCCTACCATACATTTCAATTGAATACTATGTTCAAACCCCACAAACCTCACATTTCACCAATTTTAATATAAGGCTCTTTTTTTTTAAAGGGACCTTAAAGTCATTCATGATAAGTACTTGTGTGTGACATTGGTTCCTCAACTTGTTTTTTTGCCACATTAAGTGTATGCGTAATCAAAATTAATTCCAATTTCATTAAACTAATCAAAAAGAAGTTTAATCAATCGGATACATCCGGCCAAAAAAGCATCCTTGAACCTGTGTTTTGATTACATTGCCAACGACTAGATTCCAAGTCTTATTTTAATGCTAACACCGAACCCTTCTCTTTACTATTATTGTTTAAGCAAAATCTTAGACCTAACAATTACAGAGTTAAAATTTCTTATGCATATCTCAGTGCCTTAGAGAATTTAATGCTAGTAGATCTTGTAGTAATAATTCCAGGTATTATGTTCCCATATCTCTATATTACACACGTGAAATGCTCCTAATATGCCTTCTCCAATCAGTTTTCCTTTTACCCTTTTGTCTTTTTGTCAAGTTAATCCACCATGGAACATAATAGGAATTTTGTTAACATATAATGCTGGCTATGCAAAAATGGGGATATTCCCAGTATGCGTCTCACTGTCAGTCTACTCGTATCAACCCATATAGGCATATAATTTGGCAGATTCAATAATTTTGGTTGGACCACATTAAAAGAAAATTATGGTCTAGTGAAGCCAAATGGGAAGTGCAGGACGTGTTTGTCTAGGCTTCAGCCTTGAGAGGCAACCGATTTTGGAAGTGTCTCAATTCTAAACCCTCAATTCTGATCAAGTCGGCACCAGCATTGGAAGGCTAAAATATGATAGGCGAAATGGGCAATGAACTGTCTCAAGAAGCCTTTTTTTGTTTGGTTCTATATAGAATGGTTTGAAAATTTGGAAACCATTGAATTAGAAAACAGATGCCTTGTTGAAGCATATATGTATTATAATTATATGATCGTATTTATTAAGTGACATATAACATTTAAGGATGCGGTTTGGCACAATTATTGGATACGGTGCCTAAATTGAGAGTTCTCTAACAAAGATATCACAAATGTCTTGGTTGTCCTTAAAATTATTGAAGGATTTAGTGTAAGGGATAGAGTTCATTAAAATGACTATAAAAATTGTAGCAATCACTAGGGGTTAATGATCAACGCAAGGATAAGAGTGCAATCACATAGAAAAATTTATTGGTTATAATGAATCCTGAAGCTTCAATCTTGCCTAAAATCTTTTTTTAGAAAAAAAAAAAAGCTTCCTCAATGGAATTATATTAATCATTAGACAAACTAGTTACAATAACAGAATAAACTTGTAAAAGAAATTGAAACAACCCTCGACGAAATCCAAAATCATTCTAGAGAAACTAACAAATGTGTGAATTATAATATTCTTAATTATAAGAAATATGATTGCAAAATTATACCTCTCACTCATAAAGAAAAGTTCCAAGTAAAAACGTAGAGTCAATAGGTAAACATCCTTTAAGACGTTTATCAGTAAAATGGCACAATAGTCCTTATTTACAGTGCCCGTCAGTAAACACTAACTTTTTCACGATACTTATTAATAAACATCATTCTATTCACATCATTTGTCGGTGAACATCACAAAACATTTTTCAAATCTAACTCCCAAAAGCAGCAAATCTAAAAAAAAATACACACATTAAAAAAAACCAATAGTAACAAAAATACTAAAAATACAACCAAAAAATTACATATCTAAGTCTAGGTATACACTAAAAAAAGAAAAAAAACAAAAGACAACTAAAAAACATTACATATCTAGATATAAGTGTACAAAAAATACATTATAAATCTAGATTTAAGAGGACAATAATCCCTATAAATAGAAAGACTAATTAGAATGAACAAAAATAAATAAATAAATAAAAATTAAAAAAAATACCATATCGAAGAGAAGAGAAGGAAGAGCCCTCCTCAATAAAAGCCATTAGAGAAGGAGAAAGAGATTCTGATGGGAGATGGCCTCTGCCAATTTTTGGAAAGAAGCTCCGTCTCTTCCCTCTTGCCTAAAATATTATTTAAGCTATAATACTCTGATAGATTTTTTTTTTCTATTGAGTTATTTGGTATAGCAAATGCTAAACGTGTTAAGGGTGACTATTATTGGTGACTTGTAATCCATAAAAAATTATCATGTAAAACTGTATTAATGATGATAATATATTATCTTAGTAGTGATGCATAATATTAGTTTTGGATAAGTTTTTTACTAATCCGTGATTGGAGTATGAAGAATCAGAATTTATGTTATATGGCAAGTTTACTTCCGTTTTTTTTTTTTTTTTCCCCGAATCAGTTGGGATACACTCGAAAGCAATAATTTATCATATTTATGAGTTTGGGGAAAACGGGATTTCCCTTTCCCTGTGACTTGGGCTAAGGGATGTTCGCAGTGCGATTTTATGGTATATTGACGAAAACATCCAGAGAAATTCTGCAAAGTTAAATTTGCAATATTATGTAAAAGTTACTTTTAGTGAACGACCTATTATGTAAAAGTTCTTATACAAAATAGATTTATAATAGTCAACATGGTGTCAAGCATGATTGAGTGTTAGCAAATTAAAACTCAAAGGGTTTATTTAGCAAAGAATTATTAAATCTATGTCATTTATTAAAGTCCTTTTTATTGTTTATTTTGCGAACTACAAGAACTTCATAACTTGAATAATAGTGTTTTTTTAAAGGAAAAAAAAAAACTTTTCTTAACCACGTAGTTAAGGTTTATGGAGTCAACCACAGTGCACCACATATCCTAAATTACATATATATATATATATAAATACAGGGAAAGTACAAAATCAGCCAAAATATTTAAAATCTCATATAAATTTTTTATATGTGAAAGGTGCATGATTGAATTCATCTAGATATTTTATTAAAATTTACACGTAAAAAAAAAACATATTTAGAATTTCATATAAATTAAGTATAAGTGAAGCACAGTTTGGCAAAGTTTCAAATCAAGAACAACGCTAACTCGCAGTGAAGAAAATTCCATATTGCGCGATGATGTGTGAACTGGAGAGCTTCTGTGGTCAAACAAAGATTTTGAACACGCCTAAAGGCTAAAACCAAGACATACATTTTTTTTTTCCAATAATACCCCTAAAACAAAAAACTATATATTAATCCTCATGCACAAAAATATTTTGGTCGGCATATCATTTTATTCTCATTCCTTTTTTTTTTTTTAACTAAATCAAGAATGAGAATCATCTATATTCCCTTTTTGAATCTTGAAATGTCAAGTAATCACTAGTCACTATTAGCAGAAAGGGATTTAAGATGATTCTTATGTTAACAATTGAGTGAGATTTTTATTTCAATTACCATTTTTATTCTTTCAGTGGCCTTGTTTATATTTATATATATATATATATATATATATATATATATATATATATATATATATTCCAAATCATCGAGAAGCAGAATGAGATTCCAACATTGAGTTAAAAAGCTCTATGAAATGGTAAGACTAGATGCATCTCATTTTGACTGTTCATTTCGATAGACTTATATTGATTTTTACTGTTAATCAAAATGGAGGACTAGAATCGGACAGGTGCCAATACATAATGGATTCTTACATTCCAGCTCAAAATACCAAAATTGAAATTTTCGGATGGGTTGAATTTTTAAAAAATCATTTAAAAATTTACTATTTTTTAATTTTTTAAAATAATATTTTAAATAAATATTTAAAAAATATTATTTTTTTTTCTAAAGTTGATATTTTTCAATCAATTCGATTACTTTATTAATAAAAAGTAGCATTTTTTTAATTAAAATACAAATATTTCAATCAATTTTAAAATCAGAACTTTTTAATTTCGTTAAAAAATTATAATAAATATCAAATTTACACGTGGCAGGTAACTTTTAAAGTATTAGAAGTTTTTTTCACAAATATTTATATCCATGCTTCTTAAAAAGAATCGTTTAAATAAATAAAATAAAAAATCGTCTAATCATCCATTCAAATACTGTTAAAAAATAACTTTTAAGCCAAAAAAATGGTTGTAGTCTTGTCTAAGTTGTGAATACTTGGCTATTGTACACATCACTCAGTTTCACAGAACGAAGCAATCCATGTACCACCGGATCATTCCCCTTGAGAACCAAACTGCTTTTATCCTCCCTCGACAGGAGCCGTGGAGGATCACTCGTCTTCTTCTCTCGGCACACTCAGGAGTTGGTAGCCGGAAACCGCTTTCTGGGTCGCCGAGAAACCGATCATCGGTTACCGGAAAACCGCCTCCGGTGTCCTTCATGGCGGGGACTGTGGTGGTTTTTGACTTTGACAGGACAATAATCGATGGTGACAGCGATCGTTGGGTTATTACAGAGATGGGTCTGACCCAGCTGTTCAATGAGCTTCGCCCTACCATGCCTTGGAACTCATTAATGGTTTGAACCAATTTTATTCTTACCCATTTTGTCTTTATACTATAATACTATCTGAGCCCTTTAGTTTATTGGTATTAGAAGAAAAATGGAAAGTTATGATCTTTCTTGTTCATTGAGGAGAAAATTTAGCTTAAACTTGGCCAAGTTGTTTGATTTCTTTTATGTATTAAAGCGGTTTATTCTGTTCCTTGTTTATTGTTTCTTTCATTTTTGGGACCTAGGCTCCAAATTATGATAAGGGTTCTTTCCGAACTTTAGTTACTTTGTAAATATTAGATGAGTGAATTTTGAATCATGGGATTCTGATGTTTAGAGACTTTTCCATACTGGGGTCTTTATTGCTTGATCACAAGTTCATTTGGTTTGTTAATGTGAACCATATAGGATAGAATGATGATGGAGCTTCATTCCCAGGGGAAGACATCATCAGACATTGCCGAGTGCCTGCGAAAAGCTGCTATTCATCCGCATATCATTGCGGCGATTAAATCAGCCCATGTTCTTGGGTAATTTTCTGAACTTCTTTAGATATGGCTTATTTCGTGTTACTCTTTTATTGAAAGTTGTTGAAGCTAAAAAGTATGGAGTTTAATGTGATGATTTCAGATGTGAGCTGAGGATAATCAGTGATGCAAATCAGTTCTATATTGAGACAATATTGGAACATCATGATTTGTTAGGATACTTTTCACGAATCAGCACAAACCCGACTTTTATAGACGAAGAGAAAAGACTTAAAATCTTTCCTTTCCATGATTTGAGCTCGCCCCATGGTTGCGATCTCTGCCCTCCAAATATGTGCAAGGTATTTGTTTATAAAGAAATGTTAACGTCTAATGCCTGCTTACAGTGCAGTAGTACTGTTCAATTTTTAAAGTTTTGCTTTTATGTACACAGTATTGGTTTTGGCTCAAGAAAATGGAATTGGTATGCCTAGTATTCTAACTCATTATGCTTTTCAATATTTTTATTGGTTGGTATGCCTAGTATTCCAACTCATTATGCATTTCACTATTTTGGTGATTTGAACTTCTTTTTGGATAAGACTGGTCATGTAGAAAGCCAATGTATGGCTAACTTGAAAGAGAGAGAATTTGTTCGTGGAGGGATGGCTACTTGCTCAGCCCGATCTTTGGAGCCAGAATGGTATAAAAAGCAGCCAAAGTGAAACGACATAGGCGTCAATTTTGTCATTGTTTTCCTTCCTCAACTAGTAGTAATTTTTGCTGTCGACATTGTATGGAAAATTTCCATATTACTCAGGGGAGCCGTTGCATAGATCATAAGTTACTGACGTTTGTATCCATGTGATATTTAAAATACTCACAAAATGATCCAGTTGACAAGAATGCGTCCTTTGTTATGATACAGGGAGCCATTATAGAAATCATAAGTTAGGTTTATTTGCATCAGGTGTTAAGGAAATTCTCAGAAAATGACCCAGTTAACAAGTAAATGTTTTTTGTCCTTAGTTAAGGTCAGTAAATTGGTGTATTATCAGATTGGAAGATTTGCAACTTGGCAAAACACGTTGGCTTGTTTGTGCTTTAATTATGTTAATGCCTTCTGACTTATATGCTTATCTCCATTTCTGGTGCCAAAACTGCACAAAAGGCTAACTTTCTTTTCCAGACTGCAGTGCCTCTGTTCATTACAAAAATCAGTATTCTAATAATTTTACTCATTTTAGGGTCTGGTGATTGACCAAATCCGAGCTTCTACTTCTGAAAGTTGGAGAAAGTTTATCTATCTTGGAGATGGGAATGGCGATTTTTGCCCAACTCTGAAGCTTGCCAAGGGAGATCATGTCATGCCAAGGAAGAACTATCCTCTGTGGAAGCGCATTTGCAGCAACCAAACCCTTATCAAGGCTAAAATCCACGAATGGAGCAATGGGGAGGAGCTCGAAGAGATCCTTCTTCACCTCATTAACACAAAATATACTGAAGAAACCAGTCATAGTAACTCTACTCAGTTGCACTCATCTGGCCACAAAGTTCAGACCAAGCCCGAAGGAGAAATGGATTACACTGCCCTTGGCAGTGGAAACAATTTGGGACATTGAGTCAAGGAAAATCACCTCTTGATGTGTTTTTCTTTGTTCTGTGACTTGTGATTCACCTGATAATCAAGTATCTTTTTCTTTAAACTTAAGAACCATAGCTCACATGTCTCAACCAAAATCTTCCTTACTAGTAGGTATTTCCGGGCTCCAATTGCGATGGTTTAGGCATGAACTTGGAGAAACCCACAACTTTAGGCATCTAACCTTCCAGCTTAGAAACTATTGGTTAATTGTCGAACTATGAGTTTCTTGTTGTTGTTATTCCAATACCTTGTACCTCTACCATTCTTTGTTTCTCAGGAATCAATAGAAATATTCTCTGTGGTTTCATAGAAACTCCTATAATTAATCAAAGTGAATGTACTATTTCCAGAGTGGCTAATTCTGAGTAATATACCATGTTTCGCAATCAGTTTAGCCTTCCAGAAGGAAATTTTATTTTAATTTATTTGGTTGATTAAGTGGAAAGGGATAATGCAGCCATAGTGAGATCCACGCCAAATCCATTTCTGACTTCAGAAAGTTGAATTCATGGCCTAATGAGTTGTAATAGGTACACCATTTATTACCTGTTATTATTGCTTGATCTGATTTCCCCAATTTAAATTTCTCATCGATTAATTTACTGGGCCCTTACTCGTCCATATTTTCCTTTGTTGCAAACTCCACGTACAGTCCAAAATCCAAATTGTAAAATTTTTTAAGTTTTAACCACACAAGTTGAGACTAGTAGAAATTAGTATTTAGTATCTAATTTCTACTTCTTACATGATTATAAATTATTATAAATTTACTCTAATTAGTAACCACACTTAATTTCACAATTCTTTATTTAGTACAGTTTTTTCGTCTTAATAATAGTATCTAATTTCTACTTGTAAACATCATCGTCAATGAATAAATGCATTTATTCAATATGTTTAATATATAGTTCCAACACCTTTTTCTCTCATAGAAAGAGAAGAATATTATCAAATTGGCACAAGTATAATTCTCCACAGATCCAATTTTATGAGCTGAAGTGTTTAGACATGTGGAATCTACGCGTCTACGCTAAACTAAAATAAAACAAGAATAAAGTAAAACTTTCGTACAAGGAATGGGAATCTTTCTTTACAAAATTGGCCACGGCAACGTTGAATTGAGGGGAAAGGTCAAAATAATACAAACCCTCAAATTTTGTTACAATAGGAGCCCTCCTTATCACATATTGACAAGGCTCATCGTACGTCTTCCCTTTTGAGATTACTCCATTAGTCAACTAGTTTGACGGTCCTGATTATCAAAGAAGTCTTCCCTTTTGAGGTTACTCCATTAGTAAACTCGTTTGACGGTTCTGATTATCAAACTCTTCTTTGATTGAACCAACGAAAGGAAAATTATATTGCAATTAAAATAGAACTAGAACTAGAAGTAGCTCCACAAAACTCCAAACCGAATAATCAATGAATTATGGTTATTCTCTTGTAATAAAACATCGAACAATTATTTTAAAAAGAGAGAATCAGAGAAAGCGTGGGCTTTTCCAACTCGTCAGCTGTCCAAAGAGAAGCGTCTCTTTCCCAAACATATAAAAATTAAATCACAACTTTCCGTTCCGAAACGTTTCGATTCTTCTTCTCCAGCTGCTCCTTATTGGCGCTCCGAGAATTAGAAGACCCAGCCCCAGCTACCTTCCTTTCTCCTTCTTTCTCTGTGTTTTTGCTATTAAGCTTTCTTTAATGGCAAGGAAGAGAGAAGGGGATGTGGGTTTGTTCTTGGATGGGGTAATAGAGTCCATGCCCTTGTTTGCCAAGGAATCGGTAGCTGGTGGTGTCGCCGGTGGGTTCGCCAAGACCGTCGTTGCTCCACTTGAGCGTGTCAAGATTTTGTTTCAGGTAAAACAGGCTTGGGTTTCCAGTTTTCTTCGGCATTGACCTGAATTTTCATTCTTGATTCTTGATTTTGGGGGGGCGCACTCTGGAGATTGTCAATGGTGTTTTGCTTACTGGGTTTTTGGAGTTTCATCGTTTTATGTCTTTTTATTCTGATTTCTTTGATGGTTCTTAAAAGTACTCAGGAAGAGCTATTGCTAGTTACTGAATTTGAGTAAAAAATAAACAGGCTTTGAAAATGAGCAATGATTAAATCTTTCGATTTTAAGTTTGTTAGTTGTTATCTACAAGCAGTCATTGATAGATCCAAGCTGAGAAAATTCCCATTTCACAGTCAATGCTCCTCCAATAATCAAAACGAACCAAAGTAAATAAATAAGCTTGTGATGTTTTCCGTGGAGGGTTCTTAATAACTTTGATTCACACTGCCCATGGAAATGAATTTGTTTGCCGGATTGAATTTTGCCAGAAAGAAGGTTATTCTCCAAATTCGGAAGAACTTATACATTTATGTTTCTCAGACCAGAAGAGCAGAATTTCAGAGCATAGGGCTATATGGCTCATTTAAAAAAATTGCAAAGACAGAAGGGCTATTAGGTTTCTACAGGTGAATCTCCGAATCATCATTATGGATTCATTGTTTTGAATGTTGGTTTCGGACTCCTTTGTCAATACGTTATTTTTTGATTTCTGTACTGTACAGAGGGAATGGAGCCAGTGTTGCAAGAATTGTTCCCTATGCAGCATTGCATTATATGGCCTATGAACAGTACCGCAGATGGATCATAGAAACCTTTCCTAAGGTGGACAGGGGACCTGTGCTTGATCTTGTTGCTGGCTCATTTGCAGGAGGAACGGCTGTACTTTTCACTTATCCTCTTGATTTAGTTCGAACTAAGTTGGCTTATCAGGTAAATAATCAGAAACAAGGAAAAGTTTCAGAGTTCTCTTTTGTGTCTTCCTCCTTGTGTCCCTGACAACAGACTAAATAGCTAGTGGATTACTGCAGGTTGTCGATTCATCAAAATTGAGTGTTCAAGGGTTAGCAAACAATGAACAAGTTTATAAGGGAATTCTTGATTGTTTCTCTAAGACTTATAAAGGTGCGGGAATTAGAGGTCTCTACCGCGGTGTGGGTATGCATTCCAAACTGTTTCACACCATGAGTGTTGACAATGCGTGTTTTTATGATTTCTTTGGGATCCTTCTGATTGTCACGTTAACAACAATTTTTCAGCCCCGTCCCTTTATGGAATCTTTCCATATGCTGGTTTGAAGTTTTACTTCTTCGAGGAGATGAAACGCCATGTCCCTGAAGAACACAAGAAAAATATTATGGTGAAACTCGTATGTGGTTCGGTTGCAGGTTTATTGGGTCAGACCTTTACATACCCTCTCGACGTTGTCAGGAGGCAAATGCAGGTAAATGTACTTCAATGTCCTTGGGATTACATCTCAGTTTTGGATATTAAGATAGTAATGGATGACATTTGTTTTAATAGGTTCAACAATTCTTGCCATCACACAGTGCAGAGGTGAAAGGAACACTGGAAACCCTTGTTAAAATTGCCCAAAAGCAAGGGTGGAAACAATTGTTTTCAGGGCTCAGCATCAATTATTTGAAGGTAGTCGAATCCATTCAATCTGATTGTAGCAACATACCTTCTTTTTCTTTGTTGAGTATCAAAATCTTAGATTTGCTTGATTCAGGTTGTACCGTCTGTGGCAATCGGATTTACTGTTTATGATGTTATGAAGTCATACCTGAGAGTTCCATCACGGGATGAAGCTGTGGTTGAAGTGGTGACCAATAAAAGAAATATTCAGCCCTCGTCCCTTCAGTCATAGTAACATTTCATTTTTCTTTCCAATTTTTACTTCTAGCTGTAATCCAGCAAAAGGGAAGGGGGTCATTGACTAATTCTACAATTGAGTTCTTCTAGATTCAAATTGTAAATTCCATTCTTTGGAGTTTCCAGCAATAAAATTCGATTCTTTGGAGCTGTTCGTTAGCAGATTTGGGAGGTTCGATCCCTATTTCGATAGACCGGAGCATTAACTGGACCACCTGAATTACAAGGTCTCCACAAAGGAGGATGTATTTTTAAGAAGACAAGATTCTCAATCAATGTACATATAGGAGGAAGACTAATAAAAGCTGTTGCTGTGATAGTTTTGTACCTACGACTGAATAATGATTCATACCAGCCAGACCGTAGTTACGGTTGAAATTTTTGTAGAAATGATAAACATTCGAGTATATCACACTCTTTCATGGTCGATTATTTTAGCAGCCAATCAAAGTTTCAATCAAATTCTATATTTTTTAATTTCTTTACCCTAAGCAGCCAGCAGACTCAATATTTTTTTTTTGGCATGATTTCAGTTCACTGTTTGATACTTGGTAGGCCTATATTCAAGTTCAAAAAAATATAAAAATTCATCACTTGATTTCCTCTTTGTTTACCTTTTCTCATGAACGATAAAAAATTTCACTTCTATGAACACAAGAAGGAATAAAATCAATTTCTAATTATCCCTAATCCATCATAAAGAATGATGGGAATCGGGCACCACCAGGAGATGAATTCGGATAAGATCACGGAAGCAAAAAAGGGAGAACGATTGTGTAACCAAGGCAAATAAGATGGTGCACAAGAATGGAACTTGCTATATTAAATGGTGACTGAGTAAGTAAAAAAAATAATTTACAACCACGCATACTGATAACTTACACAGCCGAGCTTCAAGCCAAAACTTGTGTTTGCTCTATCTTGCTATGGTATTAAAATTTCCTTGGAGCTTGCTCGAGGAAAACCCTATGAACAGTGTGTGAATGCGTTCACCAGTAATCCCCACAGGAGCATTTTCCGTCCTTGAAATGATGGAAGCGCTTGTTATCCCTTACTATCAATTCCCTGCCAACAATTTTGGACATGATTTTTATTGCATTGTGGCAGTCACCACAGATCCGGAGATTCTTCATAATTCTAAGAGTTGTCCTCGGCGGAGTACTAATCAGGCCGTAAGCAATTGCCAGGCGCTCGCTATGGTATTGCAATGCCTGCTCTTTCGCTTCCTCATCAATGTCATGAAGCACATACCTTGTATCAGGCACGTAGCCTGCTTCCCTCATCTGCCCATTTAGACCTTTCAATTTCTGGTATGCCTCTTCCTTGTAAGGGTTTGAACAGCGAAACTCAGTGACCCTGTTCTTCTCCTCTAGCATGTTAGTTGCTGAATGCCTCTTCCTCTGAGGCAATGGGAATTTGTTAGCAATGGCCTTGGAAGGATCCATAGCAACCAACAACTCTTCAACTCGGTCTTCGAGTTCAAGATCTCCATGAATTCGAGCAAAATTCCTAAGAGTCTCCCAAACTTCAAAGGTAGACTCAACAGGCATTTTCTCAATAAACTTCTCTGCTTCATTCAAATGACCTGACATCCCAAGAACATCAATAACCCCCAAATAATGCTCGATTCCTGGCATAATTCCATATTCACTCGTCATAGATTCTAAGTATTGTAACCCTTCTTCCACAGCTTCCGCACTAGCGCAGGCCGCCAAAACAGCCAGAAATGATTCCCTATCTGGATCCAGTCCTACCTTCTTCATTTCTTCAAATAAAAAAATCCCATCCTCTCCTATTCCATTCACTGAATACCCATTGATCATCAAATGCCACGAACTTCTACTCCGCTCAGTCATTCTATCAAACACCTTGCGTGCATCTTTCATACTCCCACACTTCCCATACATTTTTATCAACTTATCGTTCAATTCGATATCCCCACGAAACGAAGACCGCTTCAAGAACTCGTGGACCCTCTTCCCGACTTCAAGCGACTTCGGATCCCGACACGAATCCAGAAGGGCAGAAAAAACGTTGTAGTCAGCAGAAACGCCATCACCCATTAACTCCAACACCTCTTCGATCTTACCATCGTGGCACAGAGCAATCAAATCAGCACTCTGAAGGTTTTTACGTAATGGGTCATTTTCGTTTTGATTGTTCAACTGGTTGTCGTTCGGATTCGGCTTCTGGAGCAGGCTCTTCTTGCGCCTCTCCAAAGGTTGGGTTTTATACGGCGACCTTGCGCTTCCTCGCCCGGTGGCGCCGCCGTAGCGACGGGAGACTCCGGCGCTGTTGGCATTGGGAACGGCGTAGTTGCAGAGAGGTTTGGGTGAGATGGCGTTGAGAGAAGACGCAGGAAAAGGAGTCTTCAGGGAGAAAAAGTTGGTTTTGAGAGAGAGCTTAGCAAGAGGAAGCGTTGTGATTGCAGAATTAAAGTTGGGAGATACTGTGGAGTTGAGTGATAGCGGAGGAGAAGGAGAAGCCATTCTGGGTGCGTTCTCAATTCTTCCAGACTGAGAGGCCGAGCGAGAGAGACACGAAACGAAACGAAACGAAAGGATTCGATTTCAGCGTCGTAACTGATTATACTGGGCCATGATGGGCCTTAAGAGCTAAATATCTGGAGTTAAGTAGCCAAAATGTCACTTTTTAAGATACTACATTATGGTTAACGTTAGTTTTTTTATGCTTTATTAATACCACCTTCAGCTACTAAAGTTGGTTGTTTTTTTTTTAAAAAAATTATTTTCTTTCTAATTCCTTTGGATGGGGGCCGGAAACGAACAAAATAATTATTTGGAAAGAAAACAGTGGTATAAATTAGAGAAAAGAAAAATTGATTGTTACAAATAACTTATTGGATCTAATTAGCAAGTATTCGTCTAACAACGGCCGTCTGGGCCTCTACATTCTTCCGGCTTTTATGGCTAAATTGCCAAATATTTCAATATATAAATTGATTTATCGAGCATGAAGAATAACTTAATTAGTATAAATGCTATATCTTGTAAAATAAACTAATTTCCTCAAAGATAAAAGCTGATACACATTTTCTATATAAAAAGCGATTTATAGTATATCAACTCTACTATGTTTACTGATATATCCGGTGCCAAAGGGGATATATTGGCCATTAATCCAGCAAAGTAAAAAAAAGAAAAATGAACTCTTTTTTTTAAAGGAAAAGAAAAATGAACTTACATGTGTGAAGAATGGGACATTTACCATAATCCATAATTTCTCTACCAACCTTTTGTCTCTCCCCTTTGTTATTATTATTATTATTATCCTCTATTTATGATTACGAAAGCAACTGCATATTCCTATCCTAATGTTGTAAGCAAAAATAATCCCAAAATTAGTTTATACCTAAATTGCAATTTTTAACTTTAAAGTTTATGTTTAGCAGAGAGAAAAAAAAAATGTGTAAAATGAAAAAGAAATTTTCTTTTTTCCATAGTTATTTATTACGAAGAAAAGAAAGAAAATTAATTTGTCTAAAAATGATTATTTTACCCTCGATATAATGATTTTAAAAATTATTATGTAAAGTTAATTTGATAAATTTATTTTTATAATTGATTAAAGTATTTTTTTTTCTACTTTTTTCTCCAAATTAGAGCGGAAAATTTTTGTAAGCCCTTCCTCACTTTTTTCCCTCCTTTTTTTCCTCAATTTCATCTTCCTCCCTCTTTTTCTTCCTACCAAATAACCAATTTTTGCCTTTTTTTTCCCCTTCCTCTCCCTTTTCCCTTCTACCCTTTCCTTCCTCCCATTTTTCCCTCCTAACAAACATAGGCTAGGGGAAAACAATTGAAACCACTGAAGAGCCAAAATGTGAAAACGCCGGCGGGGAGCTTAATAGGTAAAGACTGTTAGGACGATTGTATCCAAGTGACCAAGACTAGTCCACTGTTTCCACTTAATAATCCAAAACTTGGGTCCTGCTTGAGTACCAAATACAACGCATGCATCAGAAGTCTCTTATACCGAAGATGAGGCAACACGAAGAAACAAGTTTGAATATCAAAGCAAGATTATCCATATGACCATATCAATACGATCTGACCTCTCCAGTTTATAGTATTTATCAGACATATTCATTCACTGCTTTAATCGAGAAAAAGTTGACATCTCCGGAGCTGGACCAAACCGGCTTCACTTCATTTTTTTTTTTTTTAAATTTATTCTAGGAAATAGTAGATGAGGCGGAATGTATTCAGTAGCCATGCTTCAAAATTTCAAAAACCACAAGTGCATAACTGAGCACCCAAAAGTAGTTGCCTAACAATACAAACAAGCAAGAGCTAACTCTCATTATGAGAGTAGAAACACTCAGAAACCCGTTTCTGCTAATGAACCTAATAATTTATCAGGCTTCTACTACATAACAAAACCTCGCCACACAAAGCAGATTTCATGTAATATAGCAAAATTAAAACATGATCATCGTCAAATTATATAGTCAGACCATTCAGAGATAAACGAAGTATGGTCCATGGACTCCCCAGGCACATCCTCATGCTTAGACGGCCGTTCCTTCCCTCCAACGAGCCTCGCTGGGTTCCCCACCGCCGTGGTCCGCGGCGGCACGTCAATGAGCACCACCGAACCAGCCCCTATCTTCGCGCCTTCTCCGATGTTCACATTCCCCAAAATGGTTGCACCGGCGCCGATCAAGACCCCGTGACCAATCTTGGGGTGCCTGTCTCCACCCATCTTCCCTGTCCCACCAAGAGTAACGTGGTGCAATATCGATACGTTGTTACCGATCACCGCCGTCTCCCCCACCACCACTCCCGTCGCGTGGTCGAACAGAATCCCTTTCCCTATCTTTGCAGCAGGGTGTATGTCTACCGCGAAGACGTCGGCTATCCGGGAGTGAAGGGCCAGAGCCAATGGCCTCCGGGATTGAGTCCACAGCCTATGTGACACTCGATGAGCCTTGTCCATAAAATTCATTGAGATTACAATAATGAGACATTAATCGGATTCTTGAAATCACAAATTTCAGGCCTTTTTATCTATAAACACAAAAATTTAGACCAAAGTAACGAAAAACAAAAACTGCCCATAAAAATTCACTGAGATTACACAAATGAGACATTAATTAGATTCTTAAATATCCCAAAATCGAATTGTGTCCTCTTTATCTGATAAATTTTTCTGTATAATCAGTCATATACAAACAATTTAGAAGAAAATCAAGAAAAGTACTCCATAAAAAAATTCTTGAGATTTAACAAAATAAGAACACTGATTCGAATTCAATACAGAACAAAAACACATTAATTAAATATAATCGAAAATCCAAACACAAATTGTTTAAAATTTTCAAAATTGAATTACCTGACAAGCCAAGAAACCCTTGTAGTTGAGGAGGCAGTGGGAGAAGGAGACGCAAGCGGGGTCGCGCTCACGGGCGGCGCGTAGGTCTGCGACGACGGCGGAGCAGAGGGAAGGGTCGGAGAAGGCGTTGAGGAAGAGGTCGTAGAGGAGGGTGGAGAGGAGTGTGGAGGAGCAGAGCTTGTTCCCGAGGTGGAACGAGAGCGATCGCTCCAGCGATGAGTGAGAGAGTATCGTCGAGTAGAGGTAGCTCGCCAGCGCCGGCTCCGACTCCGCGTCGCGCCGCGCCTCCGCCTTGATCTGGGTCCACACCCGCCCCTCCTCCTCGTTATCCTCCGTCGTAGTCGCCGTCGGCGGCGGCTGCGACGGGTACCGGATCTCGCCGGCCGGCATGGTCCGTTTGAAGGTGAGCTGATTGATAGTAGAAAAAAGGATAGTAGCAGGGATTGGCAGGTAGGAGGGAGTAAAAGTTTGGCTTTTTAGGTTATGTCTGGCAGAGATGAAAGAAAAAGAGAGGAAAAGGAAAAAAAATAAGAGAGAAATCCAAAATTTGTACGATAATAAGACTCAAAATGGGCAAGTTGAATTCGAATTAATACGGTTCAATAATTTTTTAATAAATTATATTAAATAAATATTTTTAAAAAATATTTTTTTTATGAATTTTTTTAAATAAAATAAAAAATATAAAGATAATGAATTGATTTTCAATAAAACTTAATTAAAAAAATCGAATAAATTAATAATTATATTATTTATATATATTTTGACCTAACAATACGTCGTTTTTATTAAATATGTGACACATAAATTAATTTGTTAACGACATAATTTAATCAGATTAAATATGACCCAAGTCGTTTTCATTAAACATGTGACACGTAAGTTAATTTGTTAACGATATGATTTAATCAGATTAAATATGACACAATACAAATTGTCACTTCTAAAAGATATATAAAATGGAAAAGAAAATATTTTTTCTTCATAATTATTTGGTACGTAGAGGGAAAATAAAACTAATTTATTTTTAATAATTATTTTACTTTTAATATAATATATATAAGGACAATTTAGTCATTTAAATTTATTTATTAACTAATTTTTCTTTCTTCTTCCTTTTCTTTCCAATTTTCCCTTTTCTTCCCAATTTGGTGAATAAAATTTTTGTAGGACCTACCAACATATTTTCTATTTCAATTTTTCTCTTTCTCTTTTCTTTTTTTTTTTTCCTTTCTACTAAACAATATATTTTTCCACGCTCTTCCACTTTTATTTTATCTCCCTTTTCCCTTTTATCACAAACATAGTCTTAGAGTTAAAATATCAATGACTTTATTCGTTTATATAGGAGAAAACATGGAGTGTTTTGACTGATTTTTATTATGCCATATCATAATTTTGCATGTTTTCCTGTCATAATTAACTAAAAAAATATTTTTTTTATTTATTATTTTTTTTCATCTTTTCAAAATGAGTAATATCATAGGATATTAATAGTCTCCAACACCGTAATAATATATCTATTCAGAATCATTTAATTAATAAGTTGGTGGTCCTTAACACGTTATTCATTTTAAAGTTGTGACAAATTCTGTCTCTCCAGAACTTTTATGGGATTTTGTTTAGTGTGGCTAACTCAGAGGTTAATGTGTTCACCTTCATTCCTTTATGTTCCTCACACCCTACTCTTCCCACAACCCCACAACAGGTGGCCTTGTACATAGAGGTATCACAGTTTTTGTTGGATCCCTTTGGAAAAACTTGAGGCGGACCTGTAGGGCCCGTTCCTAGATCACATACCACGTGAATGATTATGTGGCAAAACAGGTCACGAGGGCTGCACGTCATCCGTCACGTGTCCATAGTGACCATTTAAAAGTCACGCGAGTTGCATATGATACCGTATGGACCTGTGGGTTGTTAGAGGCCAGGGCCAAATCCATTCCAGACCTTGGACCGGTTCGGCCCAGCTAATTTCCTACCTTGACGGCTGGGGGTCAGGATGCTCGAGGGTCTTCCAAAAGACCCCTGAACAACAGTGCGTTATTCCAGACCCAGACAGGATATTTAATACGATCTTGAGTAGGTGCGCGCATTGGGCAAACCATCCTGATAGAACGACGGTTTGTCAAAGTCTCGGCCCTGACAAGCTCGAGCTATAGGGGACGGAGGAAACTAGGCCACGATGATGCAGGGAGAATCACGGTAGTCACTGTCACGACCCAAAACCCAGGCTAGTGGCAGAAGGAGAATTTCACAAAGGTGGGAAATTCCTTAATTTATTTGAAAAGTGTCAAAAGTTCTAATTTTTATAAAAACAGTCCATTTAAATAAAATAATCGGAATTCCATCCCGTAAACCACTCCCACAGTTCATATACACCATCAAACATAAATTGAACGATTACTTAAAAACATGAAATTAATTACAAAATCCAGCATCATCATCATTCACAACAGATATCCAATACCAGGCATACATAAGTTTGCAGACAAAATAGAAAGCATTAACCTTGGTTCAATGCTAACATAAAATCCAAATAGTCTAAGGACTACGACAACAAACTCCTAGCATTACCAAGAGATGAACTGCAATCAGGATGACCTCTTACACCTCTTTATCACCAAGATCGTACTGGACACCACCTGAGGAGGAAGGTAAGGGGGGTGAGCATACAATACCCAGTAGGAAAATAGTTACCTTGGGGAAAAATAGTTCAGTGATGGGAATCTTCTGCATGGTTAGTTAAAATCCAAAACATACACACATGTATATATATAATCCAAACCGGGAGCCAATATATATATAACAGTGTAATTAAAATCATCACTCCATATGCACATGACATAAATCAACCCATACCCATAAGCTCACATCCACTCATCTGTGGAAACCCAGGATGATGGTACTAAGTGTACCTAACAGCCTGCCTGATACCTAAGCCCATAGCCGGAGGGAACACTCATGTGTCGCCTACCAAACTTGGAAGGGCAACTGAATTGCCTACACCTGCCAAATGGGGAGGTAATCAGAAGTAACAAGACCTCGCACGAGTTTACGAACTTTCACTGATGGTGGGGCACGCAGCGCCACACTGTAAAACCCACGATGCTAGCACGGTGCTCATGTATGATCCTATGACACGTGCAATACAGAACTGAAGTGTAAAAACTACTGTACTCTGGTTTTTCAGTAAAACATGCATAATAGGGTTTTATAGAAAAACGGGCAGCATAACGGCCCTATTTTTGATATACCCAAAATAACCTACACACAGTAAATTTCCATAGCAGTACAGTATATATCGTATAACCAGATTCCATCACATATAATTCAAATCATTAAAAACACACTTGTGCTTATATGCTGCAGAAAATAAGTTTTAACTCAAAAACGGTATAAAACGAAGGTAACTAAACCCCTACCTCAACAAAATAGCGACACCATGCTATTAAGTCCTTAAGGTGTCGTTGACGATCGTCCGGAGGGTCGGGAACCAATTCCAAGCCCTCGATCATCCTCGTGCGAAAAATCAACTTTCTCACCAGAGTTTCAATTCCACAAACGGACCTCTTCACTGAATTCCTAGCACTCAAAATAGCTAGGTTAGACATATAACTTGTTCAATTCGGATCCGGGTCCACACCGGACTGGTAGCACATAAAACGAGACAAAATCTTGACCGTCCGATCTCGATTTTTGTGCCGATCACCAAACTACACAATATATATATATCAAACTTCTCCATTTTCCGAGTACATTCCAAAAATGTAGTCAAAAACACAATCCAACGGCCGGATCGAAAACTAAAATTCAAAAACTCAAAATACTCAAAAATGGCAATTTTTGATCCAGACACAGGTTGAGATATATATACATTGATGATCCTTGCGACGATACGAATCTAACGGGACCGGTTTGGAGTCGAATCGACGTCGGAATCTTCGCCGGTGACGAAAAGTCCGAACGGCCCCTTTCGTCTTCTCCGTCGATGGTGGCTGCTCCAATGGTTGGCGACCGGCTCGTGGTGGTGCAGAGAAGACTCACCAGTGATCTACTCGGTCAGACGGAGCTTGGACGGTGGAGCGGCTTCCTTTGGCCGAGAGAGAGAGAGAGAGAGAGAGAGAGAGAGTGATCTATGGGGGGAAACGAGAGGGAGGAGCGAGAAGGGAAATATGTAATCTGATTTTGATTTTTTTTTTTTAAATCTAGTCAAAAGACTATTTTGCACTTTAAAAAAATGAGTTTTTACATTCTCCCCTCCTTAAAGAATTTCATCCCGAAATTCAAAATACAAGTCAAGGTTTATATCACAATACAACTTCTAACTGAAAGTTAAATAAATGAGGGTACTTCTCGTACATTTCCGTCTCGAGTTCCTAAGTAGCCTCGTCCTTTTTGTGATATTCCCAAAGCACCTTGACAAGTGGTATCTCTCTGTTGCGAAGCACCTTTAACTCCCTAGCCAACAAGCGAACAGGCTGCTCTTCATAGGACACATCCTCTTGGATCGGTACATGCACGTAATGAACAACATGAGATGGGTCCGACATATACTTCTTCAATATCGACACATGAAATATATTATGCACGTGGCCCAACTGTGCAGGTAGATTCAAGCGATACGCCACTGGTCCAATTCTCTCTGTGATCTCAAAGGGACCAATATACCTCGGAGCAAGCTTACCCTTAACTCCAAATCTTGTAACACCTCACCTTGGAGTGACTTTCAAGAATACAGAATCACCAGTATCGAACTCTACCTCACACCTCTTCGGGTCAGCATAACTCTTCTGGCGACTCTGAATCTCTTTGAGTCTCTCTTGGATATCCTTGATCTTCTCAGTAGTCTCTTCAATCAATTCATGTCCGAGAGTAACATGCCCTTTTGGTTCTACCCAACACAAAGGCGATCTACACGGCCTCCCATATAACACTTCATATGGAGCCATACCCACACTGGTCTGGTAGCTATTATTATAAGAAAATTCCACCAAAGAAAGATGATCATCCCACTTCCCACCAAAATCCAGCATGCAACAATGTAGCATGTCCTCAAGAATCTGAATGGTCCTTTCAGACTGACCGTCTGTCTCAGGATGGTGAGCTGTACTGATATCCAACTGTGTACCAAATGATTTCTGCAAGGCTCTCCAAAACTTAGAAGTAAACCTTAGATCTCTATCAGATACTATGCTTGAAGGCACACCATGCAAGTGTATAATGTTCTCCATATACAGTCTACTGAGTTTAGTAAGAGAATAGTCCATCTTGATCGGTATAAAGTGAGTACTCTTCGTTAACCAATCGACTAGCACCCAAAGTGCGTCGTTCTTCCTCAAGGTCTTCGGCAAACTAGTCACGAAGTCCATCGTAATCTTGTCCCACTTCCACTTCAGAATTGACAATGGCTGGAGTAATCCAGCTAGTCTCTGGTGTTCAGCCTTAACTTGCTGACAAGTCAAACACTTAGCCATAAAAGTAGCTACATCCTTTTTCATTCCTTTCCACCAATACTGCCGTTTCAAGTCCCGGTACATCTTAGTACTACCTGGATATACTGTGAACCTTAATTTGTGAGCCTCTGATAGAATGGTTTCTCGAAGATTAGGGTCATTAGCTACAGCCAACTTCCCATTGAAAAGCAAAAACCCTTCCCGGTTAGTGCTCCAACCATCTAACTGTTCACTATTT
>JXTB01000245.1:66457-103125 GCA_002914805.1 Parasponia andersonii
CTCTGGAGTAAGTCCTGATGAGAAAAGGTACTCGGTCTTGGGATTGAGAACCATGAGGTTCACAGTTCCAGGACTATATATATAAGCCATGCGTCCCCGAAAAAAAAAAAGAGACATGTACGTATACAAAAAGAAATATTTAAAAGTTTATGAGCAAGAGATAAAGATATAATCATACGGAGAAAAACTAAATCTTTGTTACCCTGAATCAAAGATAAACAACTGACTTAAGTATCGGAGAGTCTTTGCAGGTGGCCTCCCCCGCCTCTCTGACCCTGCCTGAAGTCAAAAGCACTTTGGGATAGTAAGGATACGTGGACAGTTGGTAGATACAACATCAGTAGTTCAGAGACACGTAGACAGTTGGTGAAAACCACTCCAACAGTTTGGCACCATCTATGGGAAAGATTTTGAGTGCGAGAGAAAGAGTAGGAGTCTCACAATCGTGCTCTCCCCGAACAAAAAGGCCATACAATATCGGAAGATGGCACCCTCAAGAATGACAACCAGGAGCACACGTCCCGACACCGAAGGAAGCTCCCCGGAAGCACAACTGGGTCTGGAGCAAAAGCTGGACCAGATGCTTGCCGCCTTGGCAGAAGCAATTCGGAAGGCAGAGATTGCCCACGAGGCCGTTCTGGGTTTAAAAGATAAGTCACAGAAGTCCTCAGAGATAACGTCCATCTCGAAGGGCTGCTGGTAAGCGAAGCCAGGAGCGAGCGAAGGGAAGACTTTGACGAAGAGGTCCAACAAAAGTCTGGGGGCCAACCACTGAGGGAAGTTCCCGCCCCATCTAGATCATGGAACAGCAGTGGACAAAAGACACCAAGAAAGCCCGGAAGGTGTACTTCCCAACTGGAAGCAAAAAATGATGGCGGAGCTGAGTAAGAGACTCGGAGCCCATCACAGCCAGATCCCCGATGATCTGGCAGAGCAAACTGTACGAGGGATCAACCAGACGGCCTTCGCTAACTGGATCTAGATGGAGCCCAAGATGAAAGACTTCACAACCCTGACCTTCAGGCCGTTCGAGGGGAAAACTGACCCCCTCGATCACATATACCACTTTCAGCAGAAGATGGCTTTAGAAACTAGGGACGAGGCTGTGACCTGCAAAATCTTCTCCACAACCCTGGTAGGACCGGCCCTATTATGATTAAGACAGCTCCCAGAGAAATCTATAAAGGATCCGAAGATTTCTGCAAACTTTTCTTAAAGCAGTATGCAGGTGCCCGGAGGTAGCAGAAAACCATGCGAGACCTCGACCGGTTGGAACAAATTGCGAACGAGTCTCTGAGAGAATACCTATCGCATTTCCTAGAGGTGAAGTCTCTAGTGCACAATGCCGACTCGGTCCAAGCCGCGGGCTCATTCGTCAGAGACCTACAGCCAAGATCAATGTTATCGGACCATCTGCTTTTAAACCTTTCGTACGATATGGCGGACGTCCAGAAAAAGTCAGAAGGGGTATTCAGGGTGTTGGAAAGCCGCCAGAAAATGCCCAAGGCCTCCACCACGATAACAACAGCGCCGGCGCAAACCCCAGCCCCGCAAGGGGTAAAGAGGCCCACGCTGGATCAAGGGCTGACTCTAAAACAGGAAGCCCCCACCCAAGGCGGTTAAAAAGGCGGCAAGAGGAGGAAAACGTCTCGTGACCCACTGGCGAAATACAAGCTCAACACACCGATCGATGTGATCTACCTCCAAAATAGGGACAGGGGTATTTTCAAAGACCCGCCCAAGTCCAGCGTTCTTGAGCACATGAAAACCAGGAACAAGTACTACCAATTTCACAAGGATCACGGGCATGACACCATCAACTGCCGCAGCCTTTACACGCAGGTTATGATGGCGATCCATGTCGGCAAGTTGAAGCAGTACATGAAGAGTGGTGGAATCTAGCCACAGGAAGACGCCACCATGCCCGAAAAAGGTAAACAGACCCGGGCCTCCGGATTAGGAGAGTAGGCCCTGAGGATAGTGCTGACCATTGTGGGTAGACCAGAGCCGATCCAAGGTCAGAAGGAGAAGGAAAAATGCCACAAAAAGACTGAAGATAGGGTGAAGCGCCTGAGGGGGATGGGTCATTCCGTCAACCATTTGATGATGGGAGAAAGCTGCACTTCTGCCGCCCCCATCGCCTTCACCCAGCAAGATTTGACCACGGTGCGCCTGCCTCACGATGACCCCTTGGTGATTGAGCTGCAGATCGACTCCGCATTGGTCGGAAGGTTCCTGATCAATGGTGGGAGCAGCATCGATGTCCTGTTCCTCAGAACGTTCGAGAGCATGGGCCTGAATCGAAATGCACTTAGGCCGACCTGTCAGCTGCTATTCACTTTCGACAGTACTAAGGTCAGCCTCTTAGGCATCGTGACCCTGAAGTTCTACACTACGGAGAGATGCTTGGACGTGGACTTCGTCGTCATCGACTGCCAATCCTCCTTTAACGCCATTATGAGGAGAGGATAGATCCACACCATGCATGGGGTCACCTCCACCCTCCACCAGGTCTTAAGATGTCTATCAAGGGATAGTACCTATACGATATATATCAAGGGAGACCAAGCCTCCGTGAGGAAATATTTTTCAACTGCCCTGAGGGGAGCCGATGTGAGCGCAAGCGCCTCGACGAGGGACAGATAGCAATCAAAGGACCGCCTGCCAGCATACATGAAGCGGATCGAAGAGGAGTCTGATAGGCTAGAATCTACGATTGAGGAACTAGTAGCAGTCCCTTTGAAAGAGGCAGAACCAGTGAAGGTAGTCTTAATCGGGGCCCTGTAGCCCAAGGAGGAAAAGAACGAGTTGTTGGGGTTCCTGAGGCAGAACGAAGACGTCTTCGTGTGGTCTCACAATGACATTCTCGGGATAGATCCCGCGAGGAAATATTTTTCAACCGCCATGAGGGGAGCCGATGTGAGCACGAGTGCCTCGATGAGGGACAGATAGCAATCAAAGGACCGCCTGCCAGCATACATGAAGCAGATCGAAGAGGATTCTGACGGGCCAGAATCTACGATTGAGGAGCTGGTAGCAGTCCCATTGAAAGAGGCAGAACCAATGAAGGTAGTCTTAATCGAGGCCCTGTAGTCCAAGGAGGAAAAGAACAAGCTGTTGGGGTTCCTGAGGCAGAACGAAGACGTTTCGCGTGGTCTCACGATGACATGCCCGGGATAGACCCCGTGCACGCCTGCCACTGGCGGAACATAGACCCTAATTTCCCTTCAGTCAGGTAGAGTCCCTGAAGTTTCACGTCAGAGAAAAACAGGATGATCAACAAGGAGGCAGAGACACTACTGGAGAATGGCCTGATCATGGAATGTGTATATCCATGCTGGGTCTCCAACCCGGTGGTGAAGAAGAAAAACGATGATGACCGTACTTGTATAGACTTCACCAACCTTAACAAGGTCTACTTAAAGTATAGCTTCCCCTTGCCAAGGATCGACCAAATGGTAGATGCAACGGCAGGATTCGACAAGATGAGCTTCCTAGATGCCTACTCTAGATACAACCAGATCCCTTTGTATGAGGAAGACCAGATCCACACGGCATTTATTACGGAATGAGGTCTGTACTATTACAGACGCATGCCATTTGGTTTGAAGAACACGAGGGAAACCTACCAGAGGCTTATGAACAAAATGTTCGCCGGGCTACTTGGGAAGACTATGGAAGTCTATATTGACGACATGGTCGTAAAGAGCAGAGAAGCTTCGGACCATCTAGGACATCTAGATAAATGAATGTTTCCAGATTCTGAAGTAATATCGGATGCGTCTGAACCCTAAGAAATGCGCGTTCGGGGTGTCCTCCGGCAAGTTCCTGGGGCATATCATGAGCAGAATGGGCATTGAGGCCAACCCGACTCAACTGTCCTCAATCGCAAATATGCAGAGACCCTCGACTATTCGGGAGGTCCAGCGCCTAGCTGGGAAGATATCTGCTCTTAGCCAGTTCATCTCTAAGATGTCTAACCGATGCAAGCATTTCTTCCAGTGTATAAAGAGAAGCTCCACTGTCACCTGGGGGGAGCAGCAGGACAAGGCACTGACAGATCTCAAGCTGTACTTAAGTCATCCGCCTATCCTGGCTTTCCCAGCAGAGGAGGAGTGCCTATACGCTTATTTAGCAGTGTCCAAAGTAGCAATCCGGTGTTTTATACAAGCCGCATGCTCCTAGATGCCGAGACGTGATATAGTATGGCAGAGAAACTGGTCCTCGCTCTGGTCAATGCTAAGAAGAGACTCAGGCAATACTTTGAGGCACACTCGGTCACCGTGTATATAAATTTCTCCATCCAGCAAATCTTGGCCAAACCGGACCTATCAGGACGACTAACCAAGTGGGCCATCAAACTGGGGATATACGACATCAAGTATCAGCCTCAAGTAGCGAAGAAAGTGCAAGTCATGGTAGATTTCTTAGTGGAAATCAAATCCTTCGGCGAGCTGCACGACCCGTTTCAGATGTCTCAGCCTCGCCTCCCTTCAGTCCGGACCCTCTACACTAACGAATCCACGAATGCCTCAGGGTCAGGTATCAAGATAGTCTTACAGACCCCAACAGGACTCAGAGTAGAGAAAGCTTTGAGGCTCGGTTTCTAGGCAACGAACAATGAGGTGGAGTACGAGGCATTACTGCAAGGCTTTGAACTGGCTCTGCACTTCAGAGTGGAGAGCATCGCAGTAAAAACCAACTCGCAGTTGATCATGGGTCAGGTCAGGGGAGACTTCGAAGTAAAAAGAGCCGAGATTACATAGGTACTTCCCCAAGGTAGTGGGGGCAAAAGCCCGCTTTAGCAGTTTCAATATCGAATAGATTCCCAGGGAGATGAACCAGAAGGCTAACAAGCTAGCTAAGAGCACGTCGATCGGGGGAACGACCGGACACGTAGAGATTCTCCTAGAGGGCGAGAACATGAAGGACCCTTCGGAGGACCCCGTATGCCATATATTTACAACCAGCTCCGCAGACGAGGGGTGGATGAAACCTATCACCGAGTATTTGGCATTGGAAAACCTACCCGTGGACCTCTAAGAAGCAAGGTCGATCAGACTGAAGGCTGCCAGATACTCGATGGTGGGAGAGCGACTGTATAAGAGATCGACAATGGGACCGATGCTGCGGTGTGTAGGTCCTGTTGAAGTGCAGAAACTGATAGAGGAAATCCACAAGAGAGCATGCGGCAACCACTTTGGCGGACGTAGCCTCACCCACAAGGCTCTGATAACTGGATACTTCTGGCCATACATGATGACTATTTCAGCCCGATTTGTCAAAAAATGTGATAAGTGCCAGAGGTTCGCCCCTATGAAATGCCAACCCGCAAAGGAACTCCATTTGAACATAACTCCTTGGCTGTTTGCCAAATAGGGCCTGGACATCGTCGGAGAGCTCCCCAGAAGTCCAAGAGGAAGAAGGTACGTCTTGCTAGCCACTGATTATTTCACCAAATAGGTAGAGGCTTTAGCCTACATGACTGTTAGTAAGGCAGAAATAATTAACTTCATTTGGAAAAACATAATCTGTCGATACAGGATTCCGAAAGAGATACACGTTGATCATGGCATATAGTTCCAGAATGCTAAGCTTCAGGAACTATGTGAGCTGTATGATATAAGGCTCAACTTCTCATTCGTAAACTACCCTCAGGGAAATGGCCAGGCAGAGGCAACGAACAAGGCTATATTTAGCAATATCAAAAAGAATTTGCAGGAGGCTAAATTTAGGCAGGTGGTTAGAAGAGCTACCAGTCGTTGTGTGGGCCCATCGAACCATAGAGCGGAGGTCGACAGGAAGAACGCTATTCGCCATGGTCTACGGGTCAGAGGCTGTGATCCCATCCGAGATGGCTATGATCCCATCTGAGATTGGCCTTCCGACCCTTTGCTCTGAAGTGGTAAGAGATGCTCCACTGAACGAGCAGCAGCTAACCCACAACACAGACCTCCTGGAAGAAACGAGAAACATGGCCCTGGTCCACCTGATATCATACCACCAGCAGGCCAGGTTCTACTACGTAAAAAAGGTTAGTGCTCGTCGATTTAATGCCAGGGATTGGGTCTTAAAGGTCAGAACAGGGAATTCCTCAAAGTTAGACTCCAACTGGGTTGGACCCTATAAGGTGATCAAAGCACTTGACAATGGTGTGTATGTCCTGAAAGAACTCAAAACTGAGAAGAGCCTACCGAACACGTGGAACGCTCAGCACTTGAAAAAGTATCACGTGTGAGACACATGTAAATGTTGTAAGACTCATGTAAATGCTTATATTATTAAAAAGCTTAATTCCAAAACATGTCAAGTTTTCTTCCACACGGATTTATCCTTTGGATTGCTATGGAAAAGGGTCTGCCCATAGTGGTAGACCCCACACACTATTCACGCAATCAAAAATCGTACTATGGGAATCACATCGTGCAATAAAAGGCTTGTCGATGGCCCGAGAAAACGTACGAAGAGGAAAGAGCTGCGCAACCAAAACCTTACCAGTAGACCTCGAAAACGATCGTACTATGGGAATCACATCGTGCAATAAAAGGCTTGCCAATGGCCTGAGAAAACGTACGAAGAAAAAAGAGTTGCACAACTAAAAAACTTGTCAGTAGACTTCGAAAACGATCGTACTATGGGAATCACATCGTGCAATAAAATGCTACCTGATGGCCTGAGAAAACGTACGAAGAGGAAAGAGCTGCGCAACCAAAAACTTGCCAGCAGACCTCGAAAATGATCGTACTATGGGAATCACATCGAAGGGTTGCCGATGGCCCGAGAAAACCTACGAAGAGGAAAGAACTGCACAACCAAAAACTTGCCAGCAGACCTCGAAAACGATCATACTATAGGAATCACATCGAAGGCTTGCCGATGGCCCGAGAAAACATACGAAGAGGAAAGAGCCACGCAACCAAAAAACTTGCCAGCTGGCCCCATCAAGAATCGTACTATAGGGATCACGTCGCTCGCCCACGACCCGTGAGGACGTGCAAAAGGCGATAAACCGTGCGACAAAAACTTACGGCTTGTCCTCAAAGAAAAGCAGGGACAGGGTCTACCCGTTAGAAGTAGACCCGTTAGAAGTAGACCCTCCCTAAGAAGCGCCTTAGCCATACAAAAAGCTAAATGAAAGCAGGGACAGGATCTACCCGATGGAAGTAGACCCTCCNAATCAGAAGTAACAAGATCTCGCGCGAGTTTACGATCATACTATAGGAATCACATCGAAGGCTTGCCGATGGCCCGAGAAAACATACGAAGAGGAAAGAGCCACGCAACCAAAAAACTTGCCAGCTGGCCCCATCAAGAATCGTACTATAGGGATCACGTCGCTCGCCCACGACCCGTGAGGACGTGCAAAAGGCGATAAACCGTGCGACAAAAACTTACGGCTTGTCCTCAAAGAAAAGCAGGGACAGGGTCTACCCGTTAGAAGTAGACCCGTTAGAAGTAGACCCTCCCTAAGAAGCGCCTTAGCCATACAAAAAGCTAAATGAAAGCAGGGACAGGATCTACCCGATGGAAGTAGACCCTCCCTAAAGAGCGCCTTAGCCATACGAAAAGCTAAATGAAAGCAGAGACAGGGTCTACCCATTGGAAGTAAACTCTCCCTAAAGAGCATCTTAGCTATACGAAAAGCTAAGGAAAATAGGGTTAGGGTCCTCCCGTTGGAAGTAGACCTTCTCCAGAGAGTACCTTTGCTGCACGCGAGACAAAGGCGAGCGGAGTCTGGGTCTACCCGTTGGAAGCAGACCGTCTCCAGAGAGCATTTTAGCCACGTATGAGACAAAGGTAAGAGGGGTCAGAGTCTACCCGTTGGAAGCAGATCCTCCACAAGGAGCGGTTTAATTACACGTAGACTGGGAATGAACAGAGTTAGAGCCTACTCGTTGGAAATAGTCCAGTACAAGACCATGCACGAAGACAGAAGTTAAAACCAAACTCTGTTTATTATTTCCTAAAACACAAAATACATGGTCGATAGGGACACGCACCCGAAAGCTCTACTTGTAAGAAGTAGGTCTTGGACGGACTCGCAGGGACACATCAGAGTGGTAGCGCCCTGTTTGCTCCCGATAAGAGCCGAGCCCGGGCCTTTTCCTCTGCAATGATGGGTCCAAACAGTGGTCAACCAACCCCTGGAGTTGGTTCTTGACGCGTTCCTGATTGGGGTTAGAAAAGTCTAGCCACATGCGCGGGTCGAATTCTGCCAAGACAAGTCATAAGAGAGGTTATATATCCTCAAAACCGGATGAGCCGAATTCATGTCCCGATCTCCAGAGCTAATCTTGTCGATCATAGCACGAGGAGAATTCACCAAGAACTTGAAATCATATACGATCGAGCCAAACCCAAATGCTAGCCACGCTGCCGACAAGGGAATGGCGTCGTATACAATATCTGACCCTAACCCTAAACGCGGTCAACAAAAAGAGTGAGAGAAGGGTAACTTGAGAAAACTACACGGTTTCTATTATTTAAACAAATGGTTACAACAAGGGTCAACTTTATAAATGCACAGAGCAAGAGGCACTAATTACCTCCAGGTAGAAGAGCGCAGCCAGTTTCGATACTTGGACCAGCTCCAGCAGAGGGTGACGTACCAAGGTCGGAGTCATCGCTGGACAAAACGATCGCGCCAGACCCATCGCTAGTTAAGGCCCCAAGATCAGGCTGACTGCCAGGAACCTCTGAAGCTTGCTCTAGCAGACCAGAAGTGAGGACAATCTCCTTGGCAACAAAGGCAGATATAGAGGGCCCTATCTTTTTTTTCGTCGAGCATCTTTAGCACATCAGCAAGGTACACGATATTGATCTTATCCTCTAGCTACTGCATGTAGTGCTTGACGGAATAATGGTCTCTCTCGACTTCTTTCTGCTCATCAAACTAGTCTGGCATTACCACCTCTGCGTGGCCTTCGAATTCCCTGTTCTCCCAGCCAGACCTACAGCTCTCCGTAGAAAGGACATCCACATGCCTCTCTGGTACCTCGTCTTTAATTTCTCCATGTCCACCAGTCTATCTCTCAGCACCGTCAGCCTCAGCTCTGCTTGCCGCTGTGACAAGTCGACCAAAAGAGTGTTAATATCCGCGAAGTCTTCACTGTGCTTGCGAGACAACTCTGCATGAGCCCCCATCAATTTTCTGTGATCCAAGTAAAGATGTCGATTTACCTCATTGGACCAGTCGAGTCTGGTAGGGAATGGGCCTCTAGTTTGGCTTTCGCCTCAGCTTTCCTCGCCTCTTTAGCATCATCGACGGCCCTATCGCGAGTGATAAAAGCCAGCCCCATCTCTGCCCTTGCATTCTGCAGCTCTTGCTCCTTGACCCTGAGCTCGTTTTGGGCCAGCCTGTCGGCCTCCGCCTCGGCCAACTTTGCAACCAGCTCCTCATGCCTGACCCTCTCGGCACTCAGAGCATGAGCCACCGTGCTGCCGATCCTAGCCTCATCTAGGCTCCGATACAAGGCAAAGTCAGCCCTCAACATGGCAAGGGTGGCCTAGCTCCGCTCAGCCAGCGTAGAACGGGAGTTCAACTCCCCGGTCAGCTCCCTGACGTGATAGGAATAGAAGGATTAGATGGCGACTAGCTACAAGATACAAGAAAGGGAGGTCAGTGTTCAGCAAGGATGCCGAAAAACATAGAGATGGCGGCTAGATGAGCCAAACCTGCGCAATGTTACGGCCAGCGACGAGCTCAACGTTCTCCAAGGAGAGCGCCTCCAGCTCGGGCTCTCCTTAGGCATTCATTGTCCGTGTCTGAGGAACGCGACTCCACCCTGCCAACCGTGAGGACACCCTCTCTCCCCATCGGACACGCTCCAGTAGCTCTTTTCGACACTCCCGAAGCAGTGATGGTGGGGATGGTAGAAAGTTTGGTGTCACTGAGTGCGCCTTCGACGACAGTTGGGGGTGGCGCATCCTCAGCAGAAGACGCCATGGCGACTGCTGCTGCATCAGCAATTTTAGTTGCCACCCCCTTTGGAGCCCCGCCTGAATGTGATTTTTTGGTCTTGTCTTGACCAATCCCCCCTGACGGGCCACCGCGCATAGACCTCCTCCTTATGAGGGTCAGCATGGCCTCATCGTCATCGTTGTTGGAAGAAGGGGCAACCCTGACCCTTTTCCTTGCCGGGCCTTCCTTCTCTTTGGATGAGTCGGCTTCGTGACACCACTTTATTGGGACCGAGGGAGGGGAAGACAATCGAGATTTCAACCTTGGAGCCCTTACTGAGCTCAGCAATCTCCCCACAGGGGCAAGCAATACCGGACCCCGCGCTCGTCTTCGAACCGGAGTTAGGGGTGGAAGAGGTCGAGGCAATGGATTCCCCGGGCAGGCTCAAAGGTGCCCCCTTGCCATATATGACTGTTATGGCCATCGTCTCCCGAGTCGGAGGTTCGCTTGCACTGGAAGAGGGAACCGTTGGTGCTTCATCCTCTGAGGACACCACAAGACGCCGACCAGTAGGTGCCTTGGGGCGAGCCTTCTGCACATTGGCACCCCTTTAACTGGGGAAGGGTCTGCCAAAGAGCCTGCATCATAACCTATAAAGAGCGAGCAACGTAGTTAAAACGCAGCCATAACCTGATCGACGGAGCTTCGGGATACGAAAATGAACTTACCTTTAACTCTCTTGGGGGCGGTGACTTCCTCTCTATGGAGCCTGACACACTCCTCGGCTACGAGCCTCATAGTCTCTTCGAGCTCGTGGTTAGTCGGCACCACCAAATCGTAGGGACCTACCAACTAGCTTAAAGCCGTAACCTGACGACCCACTATGGCAATGCGACTCTGCTCATCCCGGCAGAACTGGTTCAGAGCCGGGGCATCAAGCTGGCTCCGCTGTACTTTGTGATGACCCAAGTATCCAGCGGGAAGGGAAGGTATGAGACCATCCAAGACATCATATTCATCACCTGGGAGTTCAAGATGGCCTGGATATGTCGGCAATCCCCAGGGGACACAAAGATGATGATTCCCTCCAGCTTCTTGAGCCGCCCTGCCGACAATTGCGGCTCAAACTTACTTTCTTCTGCAGAGGCTACACAAGACAAAATATCATGAGCAATAACGGACGAGATGAACACGGACCCAAAAATCACGACCTAGTATTTACTCTATAGAAAAAACGAAGGAACTTGGATGTGTTCCCCATTCAAGGAGAGCACTATGCCCCTCCGATGGCATACAGCCTAGAGTGGGGAGTCCTATTGCTTGTCCGACCTCGGTAAGCCTCAGAAAATATGGCGTCTCGAGAGCGGTTAGAGATAGAAAGTGGGGTAGGAACTCTTTTGGGGATGAGGTATAAAAGACCACCTCCAGGTCGATATGTATATTATAGAGAACTGACAGGGCGGAGAATCCCATCAAGATCATGACCCCGTTAGCGTTCAACTGCATCGGGTAGATCCCCGTCAGAGCGAAGAACTGATAGATTAGGGGAAGAAGGGGAAACCCCAGCCATTTCAGATGTCTCCTCCCTAAAATGATAGAGCCTTCGGGGGCAGAGGGCCGAAGGTACCAATTCGCAGGGCCCTCGACCCTTTGCAATGTAACTCCGCCAGGGAAGCAGAACTATCTGCTCAGTGAATCCAACTCCGAATCCATAACAGAGCAGAGCTTCTGGTTTTGATTCGAGGCTATCGTTCTGGATACGATCAAAAGGAGCAAAAGTTTCTAGTAAGGAGAGAAGTCAGAAACCCTAAGATTTTAGAAAAACTAGAATGATTGGAGATTTTAGTAAAGTGAAAAATGAGCGTAAATGCGGTTTTTCTAAAAAGGGAGCCGAAAAGTCCCCCCTTGAAGAGGAGCGGTGTGAGGAAGGTTGAAGCACAAGAATTTCAAAAATCTGAAAAGTCAGAACACGAGATAGCGTTCGTTAGCTTCAGTAACTGGGGAGAAATAATGGTAAGGGGCCAAGTATCCCCTCAGATTTGAGGACTGGAGACACGATTTCCTCACTTGATGGATGCGAATCCATCAACTAGGGAAATGGAGGCAGTTGTGGGGGCCGTTCCTAGATCACGTACCATATGGACGATTACGTGGCAGAACAGGTCACAAGAGGTACACGTCGTCCATCACGTGTCCAGAGTAGCTATTTAAAAGCCACACGAGTTGTACATAATATCGTTCTTAGATCACGTACCACGTGGACGATTACGTGGCAGAACAGGTCATAAGGGGTGCACATCATCCGTCACGTATCCAAAGTGGTCATTTAAAAGCCACGCGAGTTGCACGTGATACCGTATGGGTCAGTGGGCTGTCAGGGGCCAGGGCCAAATCCATTCCAGATCCTGGAATGGTTCGGCCCAGCTCATTTCCTATCTCGATAGTTGGAGGTCAGGAGGCTGGAAGACCCCTGAATGGTAGCGCGCTATTCCAGACCCAGACAGGATATTTAATGCGATCCTGAGTAGGTGCATGTATTGGGCAAACTGTCCTGCAGAATAGCAGTTTGTCAAAGTTTCGCCCCTAACAGGCTCGAGCCATAGGGGATGGCAGAAACTAGGATACGATGATACAGAGAGAATCGCAATAGTCACGACCCGTAATCTCTGTAGTAAGTCCTGATGAGAAAAGGTACTCGGTCCTAGGATTGAGAACCATGAGGTTCACAGTTCTAGAACTATATATATGAACCATGCGTTCCCGAAAAAAAGATAGGCATGTACGCATACAAAAAGAAATATTTAAAAGTTTATGAGCAAGAGATAAAGATATACTCATACGGAGAAAAACTAAATCTTTGCTACCTGAATCAAAGATAAACAACTGACTTAAGTATCGGAGAGTCCTTGCAGGTAGCCTCCCCCACCTCTCCGATTCTGCCTGAAGTCAAAAGCACTTTAGGATAGCAAGGATACGTGGATAGTTGAAAGATATAACATCAGCAGTTCAGAAACATGTAGACAGCTGGTGAAAACTGCTCCAATAGGACCTTTTTCAAAATTGCAAAGTTCCCGGCGTTGCCGATTCAGAAATCACGACTTGAAGATGATCTATTTTTGGTTTTTGGACTGAGACAGAGTTGAATTTATGAATTCTCTTTCCTTTGTGCTCAATACACCTTTTGTTTCCTTGAATTGGCGGACTTCTGCAAGGAGAGCCATCAGGCGAGATGAATCCACATGTAGCAGTGAAGCTCTCACTGATACTATCGTTGACCGTAACCGGTGACAACCCTTTCGAATCATGGCTAGAACTTGGTGCTGCAAAATCGGATAGTGGGGTGGACATTGCTAGTCGATGTCTCAAACTTAACCGACCTTTTAAGCTTCATCCCTTTGTGCTCAGAACATCTTTTCCTTCCTTCAACTGGTGGCCTTCTACAGACGGAATCATGACTCAAAATGACACCACAAATGGTAGTCTTCTCCTCCATAATGGTATTTCTATCCAAAACCAACCTGGGCTGTGACCTGCCAAACTTGAAAACTCGAGGAAGGAAATTGTGGCTCTCCTCATCATCTTTACTAGTACTGAATTTGTTCTCTGCTGAAGGCAATTTTCTTGCTTCAATCCTGATACCCACTTGCTTATGTCTGAAAGGTACAAGCTTACGGCCAATATCAGAAAAGTGGGTGGTGGACGAAGAAATTTTCTTCAGTTTTTGAAGGATATCATCAGGGCGCCTTGAGCCATTAATGCTTGTGTTCCATGCATAATCAAATGTGTTAAGGAGTTGAGTTTCTGTTCTAATTGCGTCGCTTTTGCTTTGCATCTGTTTGACAAATAACAAATAATTAAAAAAGGAAGCATTTTAATTTTCCAATTTTAGGCTCAAAATTTCATTTTTATGCTAGCATCATCATAAATATAGTCACAATCCACCATGCAGCATTCAGCTGGTGTGAAGCATGCATGTGTAGAAGTCAGTATAAATGTTAATGTCCAAGGGCCTTGAGAAAGCCCCAGAAGACACCGTATACTTATTATTTCAGTACATGTTTTGCGTGTACTAAGACTCCCAGCTAGGCAGCTAAGCATACAAAGACCAAAATAGAAGAAAAAAGAAAAAGATGTAAACAAGGATAAAAGACCCGCCAAGTGTTGGAGTTGGACCACCCTATCCAAAAGAGAGAAAATTTGATTCAGCAGAACCTTGAGAAAAATAATAATGCGTAAATTCTGCATTTTGCAGAGCCCTACTACTAAAATACCTATCCAATAATATTCCTTGTCTCCAAAGCTCAGTTCATATCGTTGGCTGTAAAAGACTACTCGCAGATTTCCTCAGATGTACCTTCGTGATAGATACCACTATTATCATTATCTATTAAGTATCAGTAGAAGGCCACGGATATGTCACAGAAATGGTGACCAAAAGAGAATCAGCTTGAATTTTGTATGTCCAAATAAAACAAACATCAAGACACATTAAACACAGCGATACCATCACTAGCTTCTTATCACACAGACCCAAATGGCGGATCCAGGTTTTCAATCCAGGGCAAATTTTTTTTTAAACATATATATATTATAAATTTTTAAAATTTCTAACTAATTTTTTATGGGCCGGCAGATTGGCCACTTTAAAAGGAATAAAAAATAGACGGTACAAATAATTAAAAAAAATGAAAATTGAACTTCACTTAAAAAAATGATAAAATATAAATGAATCAGTAAGGAATATACTCACAGGCGCCCATCTAAACACAATTGGATACCCACTTAACAGTATTTTCTCAAACAATCCAGGTCCCTTCTGAAGAGCTGTTTTCCAGTCAGCGGGGAAACCAGTGGGATAGCTACTGCCCAGATGAGCACCACTACGGCCATAACGCTGAAGTCGAGTCCTCACACACTCAGCTTGTCCAAGATAAACGACAACTAACCGTTCTGGGTCAAGCTTGCCTATATCACGGCCTAAACCAGTTCGAGATACAGCAATGCCAAGCTCATATACTCCTGGACCTGAATCCCTAGGGAGATTATGAACCCTGTACCTTTCGGCTCCCTCCTTCCCCAGAGAGTAGTCTTCCCAATCAGAAGGGCCAACGAGAATCTAAAAACAGAAGAGAAACGTTATTAAACAAACCCTAAGAAGAACACCAATTAAGCAGATCTGTACAAGGAAAAACAACATATAAAACTAAAAAGCATAGAAGAAACGTGCTTAAAAGAGATATGATTGAAACCATACATAAACTAAAAATGTCATTTTTCAGTATTGCTCAATAACCCATAGGCAAATTGTCGAGTTCTTAGCCTAATAGTCCCCAACAGGCTGTGGAAGAACATATAGATATGTACATATATACACAGAATTGTGATGTTGAATGTGTTGTGTATGAGCTTCTACATTTTGTTTTTTGTTTTCTTCTACATGTTCCTGTGCTTCAAATCATAGATATGTCGCATAATTTGGATCAGGGCAAATTCATTATTCAGTTGTCTATTCAATCTTGGTTCCTTAGAGATCTTAATATTTATATGGGGTTTCATATTAAAAAAAAAAAATATATATATATATATATATATACACACGGAAGGAAAAATTTTGGAGGAATAAACCACCAAAAAAGTTCGGTTCACCCTCAAATTATGGGAAAATAGTCCAAAAATGGATGCCACCAATTCCCAATTTGATCCCAAAAAGAAGACACGAAGAGAGAGAGAGAGAGAGAGTTGAAATCAAATTACCTCCCATTTGGAGAAGTGGCTGTCGTGTTTGGTGCGCTGACAATCTTCTCTCTTCAACCTCGAGACGACAACCCCTGGATCGCCGGCGACCATGTCTTGGCGCTCCGGCCGTCGAGGAATTTGACTGTTACTCTCACTGTTTATACTGTATATTATTATATAGATAGAGAGAGGCCACAATGGTTTTCTTCTCCACACCGCTGGGAATATATTTAAAATACCGACTAAGTCCTTTTTCACCTTTTTTTTTTTTTTTTGCGGGGGGTTTGTGTCTTGGCGCTCCAGCCGTCAAGGAATATGACCGTTACTCTCACCGTTATATAGATAGAGCGCCTCTTCTCAAGACCGTTGGGAATATATTTAAAATACCGACCCAGTCCTTTTTCACTTTTTTTTTTTTTTTTTTGTGGGGGGTTTGTGTCTTGGCGCTCCAGCCGTCAAGGAATATGACCGTTACTCTCACCGTTATATAGATAGAGCGCCTCTTCTCAAGACCGTTGGGAATATATTTAAAATGCCGACTAAAGTCCTTTTTCATTATTTTTTTTCATTTGTTTTTTGTGTCACTAGAGGTCCTGAATTTTTCTTTTTTTCTTTTTTTTTTTGGGTAAACGAGGTCCTTAATTCTTCAAAGTGACGATTTGGCACTGTTTGATCCCGAACTAAATAAATGTTTGAAAAAAAGTCCCTAAATTAACTAATTAGTGATAGTAAGATTTTTTGTCAAAAAATTATTATCAGTGCTAAAAATTGAATTGAAGAAAAAACATATGGTGTGCAGTTTTTTTTTAAAAAAAAAATAGATTCATTTTTTCAGATTTGTAGGCAAGCTTAAGATACGGTAAATAAAAAACACGTGAACATGCACAGCCCAAACCACTTACAAATCAACATGTGGATTTTGGGTTTCACATTTTTCTAACTACCAAAAAAAATACTTGCCCAATAAAATTGTCATGCCCCCACTATCGTAATACATTTTTTTTTTTTGAAAACATTGTAATACACATTTTCTTTCTTTTTTTTTTTTTGAAATAAGTGATACACATTTTCAATGTAATACAATATATAGAAGTATATTTAATTTAATCATTAGATAATCATTTTATTACATTATTTATTAATATTTTTTTACATAATCTCTATCTATTAGTTATTTTAGTATTGAATACATAATATATATATATATATAACTCCCGTATAAGTGACTTTAGATTACCATTATATTGTATGTTTTCTTCAAAAACAAGATGAAAAATCTTAACGAAGCATCGGTATCATAAAATTTTATCATTAACATACTTGAAATTTTAATATTCTAATCAGAAACCATTAAAATAAATTTTTAAAATTTTTAATTATAAATTTTTACATTTATAAAATATGTAATTACATATTTCAAATAATCCAACTCGTCCAAAAGAAAATATCATTGACCCACAATTTAGTTGGGCAGTTATGAGTTAGACTTTTTCAATAACATGTAGAAAATAAACAAATAAAATCGGTTAAGTGCTCATTAATAGCCCAATTCGCTGGTTATGCACCCCTATTGCTCATCATTTTTAGGATTATTTCCAGATTTTTAAAAAAACTTCTTATGCGCTTGTTCCTCTTTATGCTTAAAATCTCTAAATAATTTATCAAATATCTTTTTAGATGTTCCCATGTATTTTTTAAGTACCTTTCCATAAAAAATTTAATAAAAAATTACAAATTAGACTTAATTGCAAAAAATGCAAAAGTTGAGGAATTTAATTAGGAAAATTATAAATTTAGGGATCAAATTGTCGTCACAACCTCCGAAGTTAAGGGACAACATGTGTCTTGGGAGTTGAATTGGTCCTCCAACCGGGTGCTACCTCTTTATTTATTTTTATTTTTCAGTACTTCATATTTGGTGGGTTTTTTCTCTTGTCATGTTTCTTAATTTTTGGTTTTTAAAAGGCAATGCACGACTAGAATGTTTACCTCATTTATTTACGTGATATATTAATTGTTGTTATAGGATTAGGTAAAGTTCATAAATACGGTTTAAAATCATATTTTCATAAATATTTATTTTTTTTATTTTAATTCAACAAAAATCAATTTTTTGAAAAAAAGAAAACAACAAAAATTTTTTTTTTTTGGGCGAACTTAGACAAAATGAGGGGAATTATATTAAGAGAGAAAAAAAAGGAAGAGATAGGTCAAAGGAGGGCATAAACCTGGTATCTCAAGACAAAGAAACATAAAGAAATAAAATCAATGAAATCAATAGTTAGATTTCGCAATACAATTGTTGTAAACAAAAGATGAAATAAAAGATGGAGCGGACCACCACTAAGTGAGACAAATAAAGAAATGAGCACGAGAAGCTAAAGAATCAGCTACACGATTACCTTCATGATATATATGAGTGACCACAAAATCCATATTAGCAATATACTCTAATGCTCTATACCAAGCTAATCTCTAATAAAAAGGAATTTTAAAATAACGGGTCAAAAAAAGAGAAACCACATAGACTGAATCACTCTCTAACCAGATATGCTTCCATCCATATTTCCAAGCAAAATCAATCGTATAAACCGCGGCTGCTAATTTTATCTCAAAAGTGTAACTAATTCCTAAAGTAATAGAAAAACATCTACGAACAAACCCTCTATGAGTCCGAAACACTCATGAACACCCATAAGCAGAACTATCAGTATTAACCTTAACCCAGGACAAAGGGGGAGGTCTCCATATAACTTCAACAATAATTAGTGTCTTACGAGGCCTAACTTTGACCAAAGCTCTCATAAAGTTAAGAGATCAATCATAGAGTTAAACATAGATCCAAAAACTAGAGACTCAACTTCTCTAATAAAACACCATAAGAGAACAAATGCTGAAAATATAGATGACTTTTTATTTTCAAAAATTGCCAAATTTCAAAGATGCCATATAATCTAAAAAATAGATACCATACCAACTTTCGAGAAAACTCGAAGTTATGGGCTAAGTGAGTAAAATTGAGCTCTTTCTTAAAGATCCTTCATATAGCCTTCCAGAAAGACTGGAGTACAAAATAATGAGGATAGGACCGACCAAAACTGTATAAAAAAAGGGCAATCGAGGAACAAATGTGATGAGTCTTCTACTGAGGAACGACATAAATAACAGCAAGATGGAAGTTGAAAGTCTTGCCTCATCAAAAAAGATGCAGTAAGAAGCTGATCATGAAGAGTTCTCAAAAGTAAAATTGACCTCGAAGGAGGAATGAAAGAAGACCAAATCTGCTCTCACTGAGAGCAAACAACTAGAAAATCAGAAAGAGAAATATAAGCATCAGAGTAGGTAACTGTACCATCCAAAGAACCCATCCAATACAAAGCATTCAGGTGATTTAAAATCACAACTGACTTAATAACATCAGTTATATCCAAAAAACGATTTGTAAAAGCAGAAGGAAGAGATCAACCTGAATCCGTTAAATATTCAGAAACATTTTCAAGATTGTGCAATGAGATACTTTTAGGTTGAATAAAGAAAAGATTACTCCTATGAGTACCAGTGCAAATAAGACTTTTATTATTTCTAATAGAAACTTTATTGTCAAAATGAACAGAATAACCTTGTCTCATCAAATAGGAAACAAAAATCAAATTTCGTTTAAACACTGGTATATAATAATAATTCTTTATTTCTAAAAACCTAAAATTATCGAAATTCAAAATAGCATCTCACATTGCACGAGCTTCAACTATTGAGTCATCTCCCAATCGCAGCGTGAACTCTTCACTAGCGAACTTCCTAATTTCCTTGAACCCCTGCAAAGTATTACAAACATGGTCAGTGGCTCCCGAATCTACGATCCAAGAATCAATAGAATTAACCACATGATAAGCCTCAATGAATAATAAATTGTCATTACCTTATTTATCCTTGTCATTGTCCTTCTCCTTTTTAAGGGCTAGGTAAGTTTTGCAGTTCCTCTTCCAATGCCCATCCTCACTGTAGTGGAAATATTTTCCCTTTGGTTTGGCATCCTTCTTGGTCATTTTCTTCCCCTTACCTTTGCCTTTCAACTTAAATTTGGAAGAACTAGCTTGAGCTACATTAGCCTCAGCTGATCCTGACTTATTCTTCTTAAGAATATTCTTAGTAATTTGCAGATCTTTCATCAGGCCAGTAAGAGTATAATCCTTCCGGTGAATCTTATGATCAATCTTAAATTGATTGAAAGGGTTTGACAATGTGTTCAAAACTATGTCAATTTGGGTGTCATAATCAATTTCAGCTCCAAAGATTTCCAGTTCGTTAAGGTATGCGATGACTTTCATCATATATTCCCGAATTAGAGTACCCTTCTTTTGACGAAGATTCATAAATGCACTTGTAGCCTCATTTCTAGCTTGACGACCGAGACTGGCGAATATTTCGTCAACACTCAACATAATGTCAATAACAGTATCCATCCCACAATGTTATTGTTGCAATATATTGCTCATTGAGCCAAGCATATAGCATTTAGCCATCTCATCAGATTGCTTTCACTTATCATATAAGTTTCTTTCATCATTAGTGGATTCCTCAGTTGGCTGAATAGGATATGGAGTGGTGAGAACCCACTTATGTTTATTAGCAGTAAGCACTATGTCTAGGTTACGTTTCCAGTTTACATAGTTTTCACCGTCCGGCTTGTTTTATGTGAGTAAAGTAGATAAAGGATTAAGTGTCATATCTACCGGAAAATAAATAAATATTCCACGTTTAAGCAAACATCATTTATTATGTTTCGAATAATTAACATAAAGTATTAAGTATACAATATGCAAGTAAAGTATCCTTAAGACTATCACTTATATTCATGGTAATTTAACCTACGACTCATTACAAGCCTACTATGGGAAGTAAGGCAATCAGCAAGTCAAACTGAAACAATTTCAATTAGTAAATGGATAGATAACTCTTATCCCATATTTCTAACTACCATTCTCTTTAGTCCTTTAATCGACTAATAAGAACTCCTACGGGAGGATATTAATGTTTCGAGTTGAGTGTTTAACCATTGTTTCAATAACTAAGCTTTCTATATAAGACCGTCTCCTACAGGAGATCAACCTCATATAGTCTACCTAGTACCTTATTCTTAGAAGCTCATTTCCAGTATTACCTGGACGAGAAACACTCCCACGGGAGCTCAGTAAGATTCTGAGGCAAGGAACGTCCTAATATATAAAGAAACAAAAATAGAGACCATAGGTATCACATACCTTATCCCACTCAATATTTTATAATAAGGGATTTATAGATTTTACTTAGTTATTTAACTAGTTTAGTTACCTAAAATCAATTATGTAAGTATGTTCATATTTGCATGAGAATAGCTCTAATTTTCTATATGATATGTTACTAAAGATCATGTAATAATACTTAATTATTAGGCATGCATAACTTAATTATTAAGCATGCATGCAACATTATCCTAATAATACCAAAATAGTAAGTAGATAATTAATTAATTGTTAATGATTTATTAATTTTCGGTAATTTAAAATTATTTAACATTTAAATAATTCTAATTAAATATGGAAGATAATATTTAAAATTTAAATTAGAAAAGATTTTCACAAAATCTAATCAGTTTAAATAAAAGATTTAATTAATTAAATTTCTTTAAATATCTCAAATTTAAATTTCAACTTTTGAAATCTTAATTTGAATTTAACTTCCTTAAATACCTCCCATTATCTTATCCTGTCAGATTTGACTTCAAAATTCAAATCAATATCTAATCTCATTAAATATCTACTAACCATAAATTCAAATTTGAAGATTTGAAAAGATATTCTAAATTAAATTTAAATTTCAAATCTTCATAAAATTCAAAATTTAAAAGATAGAAGATTTTACAAATAAAATCTCCAATAATATCTCTAATTTGAATTTAAATAAATTTAATATTCAAAAATAGATTACCAACTATAATATAATCAGTTTTTCAAAATATCTATTCAAAATTTGAATTTAAAAACTAAAAGGATATTATCACATAATTTCTAATTTTAAAAATTTATATTTTAAAATATCTCTAATTATTCAAATAATAATTAAGATATTATAAATATCAATCATATCCATAATTCAAATTAAAATATCCTATCAATTTAAAAATCAAAAATTCAAATTTAATAAGGATTTTAAAAATTCAAATTTAATAAGGATGTTAAAATTTTGAATTTAAAATTTAATCTATCAGTTTTCATAAAATTATGGATAAATTAAATTAATTTTAAAAAAAAAATAATTAAAATTATGGCAAGAAATATGAAATGTGTCGGGACAAACCGACGGACGAAACGGAAAGCCGATATGCGGCCACACTCGGGATAATTATCAGGCACTAATAGGCTCGCATAACGCTACGCAGTTTCGCTCGGAATAACTCTCGAGTGACAATGGACTCGCGTAATTCTCGCACGTCAAATGTACGAGGCGGCACCCCGAGTGGCGAAGGCACATGAGGCCACCCGCGCGGCCGGCGTGCAGGAAGCCACCCACTGGCCATGCGTGGATCATATCAGCATGGCTAGTGAGGCCGTGCCTGCGCATCATGCGCGGGGTGATTCGGTGCGGCATGCACGGGCTGGCCGCCTACAGGCCATGCGCGGATCGCATCCGCACAGCCAGCGGGGTTGTGCCCGCGTTGTATGCGCGGGGTGCACCCGCACGGCCTGCGCAGGGAGGTAGTGCGCAGGCCACGCTCGAATCCCATTTGCACGGCCAGCGGCGCCTCACCCACGTGGCCATGTGTAGGGTCGTGCCTGCACGGCCCACGCGCAGGTCACACTTGCAGGGCTCACGCGGGTGGTGCGCACAACTCCTAGCCATGCACCACTCTGTCGTTTCGTTTTTTTTTAATTGAAAATTTTTTTTCATAAAACTCTAAAAAACAATTAAAGATCAAAATATTTCCGTGGTAGTTTTATCAAGAATATAAAACATGAACATATAGAAATCAAAAACATGCCAGAAAACAAAAATCAAAATAAACATGATCATTTCCTCATAGCAACATCTAATTAAATAATCATTCAAACTCATTGAATCTATTGACCATCATACAAACTAGAGCATACTCATAATATGAACATGACCAAACATAAACAAAACCTTTCTAAAAATCAAAAACATCAATTAACAAGAGTATAGTCCAGAGTAAAATATGTTAGATCAACAATAAAACATGCTCTGGTACCAATTGCTGATGTTAGCTAGAATAAATTTCCGGAAAATATTTTTTTAATAAAAATTTTCAAGAACACCATAGTTTTGTAAAATCAAGAAACGCAGCGGAATTGTCCGTTTAAAATTTTTCTTTTTACAAAACGTTTCAGATCGTGATTTAACATAAATTAACTCTTAATCTAGACAAGAACAATACCCGGATTCGCTCCATAATCTTCTCGTCTTACTGTCTATTCTCAAAAGTTATTTGATTGATCCAGTGGATGGTCACTTTCTTGATTCCCAACAAAGAGATCCGCAGATGAACAAGAAGACAATCTCTTCGAACTGGTTTCTCTGGGATGGCCAAAACACCAAGGATAGTGAATCCCCAGTGGTGGTTGATTTTCTCTGCTTTCTCTCTCTGTGTTCTTTGTGTGACACTCTCTTCTCAAGGGGGTGTTTCATGTGTAACACTTGTATCTGGTTGCTAGAGAACTTTTCTCTTAACTATAGAGAGATTAATAAACCCTAATAGGCTTATTGGGCTTGTTGGACTCAACTGATCATCAAATAACTATTGAGCTTTAATTTGAGCTAGACAAGGGACTAGATGGATCCACAAAGCCCAAGGTCTAATAGACCATATACCCACTAACATAATTTGTTGACCTATGTAGCTTTCAACCTTATCTTATTTTGATAATAACAAACATATGATTTAGTTACTAATAACTAGCTTGAGTTTGTAATTATGAAGTAGAAAAAGAAATTGATAAAACTAAAGAAATAAAGTTCTCAAGAATAGAGTATCATTGATAAACCTCGAAGGATAAAAGTGAATGTGAAGAATCAAGATTTATTTCCTAGTCTCATACTTGATTTATTGCATTGTACAAAATATTCTCTTTGATATGGCTCAAAAATCTTTCAAATGATTTTTCAAACGAATCTTCAAAGAATTAGCTAAACTTTAAATCCATTGATTATTTGAAATAAATATCATTTATAATCTAGCCTAAATATTCTCAAAAGTACATTTTCTTAAAGTTAAAAATATTTTGGGAAAAGGAAATTTTAAAAACGACTAAATTAGTTTAAAGAAACAAAAAAATCCTTTATTTTTGACTGATTTTGGTCGACTAGGGTTGGTCAACCAAAATAAAGGCCAAAAATGGCCGTTGGAGCTGAACTGGCATCGCAGACTCCAACAGCTAGTTTTTTGGTCAACCAAAATTCTGGCAGCAAGATACCAACGGTCAAAAACGGCTAGTTTTTGAAGATGCCTTTAAAGAGAGCCAAGTCTAATGACTTAGAAAGTGAGAATACGAACCTATATTGATACCCAATCAGTTTCTATGTGCAAAACCTCTCTTTTACTTAACTATAACTTTCAAATCTATTTGAGCTATTCTTAGAGCATCATTTGTGCATTATTCTCAAATCACCTAAGCTTATCTTGTATTATTTCTTTGAAAGGTGATTCTTTGAATGAGTGTTCACTTATATTTTCATAAAAATATTATTGTGAGATGAGGTTAGCACCGGAGTCATAAACAACTTGGTATAGGTGAGGTTGAAACCGGATTCTAAACAATCCGTGATTAGGCGTAATAGAGCCAGATTCAAGACTATTGTAAAGGCATAGGTGTGCCTAAGAAGAAATCACTCTAGATTGTACAAGGGGTCGATCAAGCCTATAATCTTGATCCGATAGTAGAAAGCTTGAAGCAAGTTGTGGAGAGTCAGGAAAGTAGGCAAACTGTTGTGTTTGTTGAACCTCGTAAAAAATAGCGTTTGCATCTCTCTATCCCTATCTCTTTAATTTAATTAATTTAATATTGTGCTTATTTATTTGCTATTTTTATTTGCCATATTCATTATTTACTCAATCTTGTTACTTTATCAAAAAAGTTTGTAAAAGTCTTAAAAACCCAATTCATCCCCCTTATGGTATACTCAAAAAATGAAGAAGAATATACAGAGCATTTGAGAAAATTGTTGCAAATTCTACGAGAAAAGAAGCTTTATGCGAAATTGAAGAAATGTGAATTCTGGCTTGCGAGTGTGTCTTACTTGGGCATGTAATATCAAAGGATAGAATTTCTGTTGACCCTCAAAAAGTTAAAGCAATTATGGAGTAGAATAGGCTGACGAATATATCGGAGATTCGCAACTTCTTGGACTTGGCTGGATACTATAGAAGGTTTGTGGACGGATTTTCACTGATAACAGTTCCTTTGACACAACTTACTCACAAGGAAGTCAAATTTGAATGGTCAAAAGATTGTGAACGACGTTTCTAAGAACTGAAGAGAAGGTTATGCTGGTGTTTATTGGAATAAATTTTTGGAAAATATTTTTATAAAATTATTTTCAAGAATATCATAGTTTTGTAAAATCAAGAAATATAGCGGAATTGGTCGTTTAAAATTTTTCTTTTTACAAAACATTTCAGATCGTGATCTAACATAAATTCATTCTTGATCTAGATAAGAACAATACCCGAATTCGCTCCTCATGTCCAATTATTAGCATCCACTCAAAAAAAAAATGTCATAATACCAAAATACAAGTTTACCTTGAGAATATGTAAAGTATCTTTTGCCCATGGTATTAAGGAATAAAATTTTCAAAAAATAACAAAAAAAAAAGGCACAAAATATCTAAATAGAGATATTATATGATATTATGACTCGGAAAAATCTCTTGTACCATGCCTTGGCACGTGCAATTACAGTGGTATATATGTATATGCGCCACTCCTCCTCTCTCTTGTGGGGTCTATTATACTGTCCTGGCGCCGCGAATTGGGTAAGATTTCGCGCCTTAACCTCCCACTGAAACCCTAAATTGAATTTCCCCCGCGCTCGCCGGGAAAAGGCCAGGTATTCATCTGACCCCCAAAATCTTGCTCACTTTTTTAATCTTGTACCCGAAAATTCTCATGAATAGCAGCAATTCGCAAGATTATCATACCCGGTGATTTAATTTTTTATTTTTTATTTTTGGGTCCTCTTATGTCGAAAATCTGATTAAGAAAATTGGGAAATTACCTTTGTAATCCTCTTTTCGCGAGGACTGATCTTGATGAGTTTTTCTGAGTAATATTATTATGTTGGAATATTATGTAATTTTTTTTTTTTTTTTTTTTTTTTTTTTTTTTTCAGATGGCACTGCAAGACAAATTGGACAGGTTCAAGAAGCAGCAAGAGAAGTGCCAATCAACCCTCACCAGTATCGCCGCCGCGGCGTCGTCGTCTACTAAGCCTATACCGGCTCAGAGATTCACCCCTGCTGCTGTTCCTCCGGCAGCAAGCGCCAAGCCTCCTGCTCCTGCTGTCAAATTCTCAAACGATACTGAGAGACTCCAACACATTAACACCATTCGAAAGTCCCCCGCCGGAGCGCAGATCAAGCGCGTTATAGACCTGCTCTTCGAGGTTCGAACCCCGATCTTCTTTTGTTTCTAGGCCCTGCAGTGACAGTTTCGAACTCTAGATTAATTTAGGAGTACTAGTTAAGGTCTTTCATTTGTTTGCAGACAAGGCAAGCCTTTACACCGGTGCAAATCAATGAAGCGTGCTATGTAGATGTTAATGCGAATAAAACTGTCTTTGACAGTTTGAGGAAGAATCTTAAAGTGAACTATGACGGGAAGTGCTTCTCTTACAAGGTTATTCTCGATCCAATTTTAAATGGGAATATTTCGTTATCTATCTCTTTCGAGAGGGGTGATACTCTGTGACTTGTGTTTGGTTCTTTGATGTATAGTCCAAGCATGACTTGAAGGACAAAAAGGAGCTTCTCGTCTTAATACGGAAATTTCCGGAGGGCATTGCTGTTATTGATCTCAAGGATGCGTACCCAACTGTGATGGAGGACTTGCAGGTACGTTTAATTTGTGAAACGGTTCTGCTTTTTTGATGTAAAAGCATTGGTCATATCATGTATTGAGCTTATAACAAAATTAAATGCTGTATACGACTTTAAGAGCACCGCCATTTTTTCACTACTCCAATTCGTCAGAAGGTGAAATAGAAAAATAGAAGACTATTTTAAAGAAGCCCTTTGAACAGGCCTTTGTGTAACTTTTGCTCTTTTAATTAAATGCATTCTTTCTTTTGATCTTTATTTTCTTGGGTTCTGAGGAACGTAGACTTCTCTCTCCAAACCGGATGAACCAATTGCTGTTCGTAGTGATGATTTGATAGAAATTGGCCTCTTAATGACACCAATAGGATACCACGGTAAAGTAGTTGTTCTAAAGCTTAGGATGTCTTTCTGCTTAGATAGTTGGATTAGTCATCTTAAGAGATGCTTCTGAAATGGAGAAAGAATTGACATTGGCTTTGCGCTTTGGTGAAACCTTTTCTTTATAATTTCCTTTTTCAATCAAGCTATGAACATTTGGTTTATCTTAAGCTTCAGAAAAGGAGTGTGGTCATGCTGTATCTTATGCGAATGTCTTCCAGATTATAATTTAATTACGTGTTTATTTTACATTTGAAGTTTGGAACCTAAAGAAACCTCTCTTTTCCAGGCTCATAAAGCTGCTGACCAGATCTGGCTGCTATCAAACTTGGATTCTCAGGAGGACACTGCGTACCCGAATGATCCCAGGGTTTTCATTAAAGTGGATGACGACCTCAAACTGCTCTTTCGTGGGATTGAATTACCTCGGGATATGCTTGACATTGAGAAGGATCTCCAGAAGAATGGTATGAAGCCTGCTACCAACACTGCACAGAGAAGGGCTCAGGCACAGATCCAAGGCATTTCCTCCAAGCCCAAGACCAAGAAGAAGAAGCATGAAATAAGCAAGAGGACTAAGCTGACAAATGCCCATCTTCCAGAGCTCTTCCAGAACCTAAAGACATCCTGATTCCTCCTTTGGTCGGCCTTCATTGGACTCGCAATGGGCTTAGTCCGTTAGCTGATATACAGCATAATCTTGCTCTAGATAATGGATTATGTAGATAGAAGTATGATAAACAACTAGAGCAAATTGAACATGTTACCGTTATTATTCCTATTTTTTTTATTAAATTGGTGATCCGCAAGTCACAAATTTTTCGGAAAGGTCATATTCTCATCATTGCAGATAAACCGTGTGACTTTAAATTGTGTCAGATTAAATCATGGTATGGAGTCATTGTGAAAGAGTAGATCAATAAAATGAAATAGATGTTAGTAGAACATTAGATGATGATGATGGAACTAAAGTGTGATACACCTGATGATGAAACTTTGAAGTTGATGATTTTTTTAAAAATGAAAAAAGTGAAAAAGGCTTGAAAATGGAGAAGCGCAAAAGATGAATACAACTCAAGACTAGCGTTACATCATTTGCTCTTCATTAACTGCCTTTTGCTTCTCTTAATCATGAAGTTCATGAACAATATAAACCAGAACTAGGATGATACATCTCCGCGGTTGAGTTTGTCCTCCTCCTCTTGAGTGATGAAACTTGACCTTTTGCATCAGTGTCTGCTCGCTTTTAAACCATTCTAACAGACAGAATGATCATTAAGTTCTTTGGTACAAAGGTTGTAGCAAATAATTCCTTCATCCTTCGTTTCCATGAAGACTATCCCAAATGAATACAGCGTTCTTTTATTACCCCAAACGCTAATTGCCAGAGAAAACTACCCCAAATTTGGTTGAAATCGCGGACCCTAAAGGCCTAGCCCCCATGTATAGGGCGTCCAGGTGACCTTTGCTATCTAGTTTGGCTAATGGGATAATTTCGTTTACAGCCCGAATGAAAGCGACTGTACCACTTTACAAAGCCAACTTTCAACTTAGATAGCGCATAGGTTTCAAACTTTGCTAAGTTCCGGAACTGGTTCTTATGTTAAAAAATATTGAGTTTTTTAAAGTTTTATTTTTTATTTTATTTTTTGATATAATCATGATCCTTGAGGGAATTTTATTACTTGAAGCAGAAGAGCTTCAATTACAATACAAGTACAAGGACTACAATTTCAAACTTCTTAAAAAAAAAATATTAAAAGAATTACAAACATAACTAAGAATAAGATGTGTGGTTTATCATAATTCTTAAAGAAAAAAGATAATAAAGACCACTAACAAACTATTGCCTTCAAGACCTGTTTTTGGACTGCGTTCTTGGTATGATAGACTATATGATTCCAGTACTAATTGAGATTCATACACATTGAAAAGAAAAAAATAACTTGTTTACCTAATAGATCTGAATCAAAGAAAAATCTTAAATTCAAGATCTGATAAATAGACTTGAATCTACACAAAATGTGGTACTAAACCAGATTTAAATATGGACTTATCCACACAAAAGGTGGTACTAAACCAAATCTAGATCTAGACTTAATAAAAAATTAAAGGAAACTGAAAAAAATACTCTCATCCTTGAGAAAGATCGGGAAGAAAGATTAGAGAGAATGAGGAGGAGATGGAGGATGAAGAGTTATAACATCATCTGGATCTTTCATAGCCACTTTATCATGATGATCTAGTTCTTGAAAGATTTCTATTAACTTCCCATAATATATTGAGAGTAATTTGGCACTTGTTTGGCTAAAAAGACTTTCTGATTCAAAGATTAGATAAGTATCTCATCATTACAATCATAAAAAAAGCTTCGGAAACTCTACTCTAGATTTCATGGTCAATGGGTATATGTAGATAGTGTTTCATGATGCCAGGAGACATGAACATCAAAGCCAACATTTCATCTTCTGATTCTTTAGCATACCATTTTTCATATTCCTTATCTTTCACATCAGGTAGAGTAGTTTTGTCTATGATGTGAAAGTTTTTCTCGTTCAGTAATATGCATCTCAATTAACTAAGACTACACATTATAATTTGTTTCGATAAGTAAAATATCTGGATTAAAGGCACCCTCAAACTGAACAATACTTCGAACAAATTTGGTTACGGAGGATTCAATTTGTTCACTCATTTATTTGTTTATTTTTGTACTTAACAAGAAACAAAAGGACCTCTCGTAACACGAAATGACTTAAATCAAGTATCCTAGCAAGAAATGACTATGATGACATTTGATATAAGCCCAACCCGTCTAACAACACAAAAAAAGCTTCTAGCTAATGTTGCCAAAGATAGGCCCCAAACCAAGATCTGATCCAAAAAGGGGAAAAAAAGAGAGAGCCAATATATGCGCATAAATAAATTGAGTTTAGAATCGAACAGAAACATGAATGGCCGATGGAAATGTGTAGATCGATTGCTTGCTGGGAATAGCGAATAAATGGACTATGTGAATGGTGGCTCATTGGTCGACAGGTGACAGGTTTGACGCTGGCTGTAATGGGTTCGACGGACTATGTTCGACAAACTATGAGTTCAATAGTCTACAGGTTCGTTGGTGCGACCGGTATTGCTTGTCGTCGGAGATGAGGAATTTGTGGCTTTCCACGACAGAGAAGGTGATGATCCCATTCTTTCTTCTTTTCAAGAAATTTCTGAGGAATTTGTGGGATTTTAGGTATTGAATTTGTGGCAGAATTCGAATATATGGCCTCTTTTTATTTTTGAAGAATTTGAGAGTAAGATTTCAAGAACCGATTTCTGGCTCTGCTGATAGCATGAAAACAAGGATGATTATAGACATGTATCTTATTGATAATTTGACTGATCAAATACAGTGTATATATACAGGATTAGAATTCTCAATTAGCTGCTTCCTAGAAATCTGGCTATATAATATTTATGATTTGTATACATCTTCTATACGAGGTAATAAAATCAATTAGCTATTTTTACAAAATCATTGACAATTTCAACAAATCTGACGGGTAAAAATGACTGCTAACTTTGAAACCACAAATGACGTATTGTTCTGGTACTAAAACAACAAATGCCATGTCTTCCAAAATGACACCAGTGACTGAGTGTCAGTGACCGACCTTTAAAAATAACAAAGGAAAATCGTTTTCTGATGATGAACGTCTCTGCTTTAAGTACTTGTTACCAGTAAATTTCTATCTAACATTTCACTTGTTGTATACATATTAGCTCAACTACGTTCGGACATAGCTATTCATCCTCTCTTCCTTCCTTGCGACTTGGCAGAGATTTTATAAGAAAAATAATAACATACAATATATTAGTTGAAACAATTATAACAAATGTTTATAATAATCTTTAAGACAAATTTAAAATTATCAAAAGTTTGCTCTAACCTCTAATGGAATTTTGGCAGAACTTTTGAAATCTTGAAAAAGCAAACTATGTTAAGAGTCGAGGCATGTGTATCACATAGTTTCGTTAAAATTGATTCGTCTTCTCTACCGAAGTACTTGGAGATCATAACGCTATCAATCTCCTAAGATATAACAACGAAAAACAGCAAAATAAGTTGTAATAACCCATACTTGGAAATAAAATAAAAAAGAGAAAAGAAATAAATAAATAAATAAATAAATGAAAGGGTAAAAGGACAAAAAGACTAAGATTTTAGTTTATTAAATAAGGATAATTCAGTAATTTTGAAAACTAGGAAACCCTATATGTATCATCTTTCAGAGTCTCTAACAAAAAAAAAAAAAATTAACGCTCTGCAGAGAGAGAGGAGAATGGCTAAAAGCTTGGGAGAAGAGGAAGGATTACAAGAAAGTTGATTGTCAATTTTCTAAGGTAAGAATTCCTCCCTGTTAACTATCAATCAATTATTTGGGATTCTTTGAGTTAATCTATCATCTAGGGTTTAGAATTCTTTAAGCATCTTTTTGTTTCAATCATAATTCTAGGGTTCATTTATATTTTGATTGATTACTCTTGCTGTAAGGTTTAAAACAAGACCAAAATTATGTGATTTGGATGTCTAGATTAAAAATTATAGATTTTTTAGTTTTGGTTTAGAACGATAAAACGCACTAGAAATTGCGACAAGTTTTTCAGAAAACATAGCAGTGACTTTCTTAGCTTCGTGAGGCTCATCTATGGACTCTACAACCATATTCTTGGCACTTTTAAGACCCTAATCACTTGTATAAATTGTTCTCCAAGTTTCACAATTTTTAGAATCAATTTGGAATTGTTATGAGTTTTGCTGTCGAGGTTATACAAAATAGTGTAGCGAATGTATCAAGTGTGCATGGGTAGCGGGTTAGACATTGTATTAGGCATGATTTAAGGTACTTGTTAAGTGTTTAATATTTACATATGATTCTTGTTATAATTATAGGTTTTTGTGGTAGCTAGCAAATTATTGTTGCATTGGTTAGATTAGCGAACAGGTAAGAAATCTTTTGTCTTTATTAGTGACTTTTATTTTATCAAAGTTAAGTTTTATTTATTCTTTTTGAATAAAAGTATGTATTTATTAATCTGAAATATTTACTTTAATAAGTTGTTTTTAGATAAAATCTGCTTTGATCGAATTATACTATCTTCTTTAAGAAAATACGGATCAAGCTTATGATTGATATTGGTGTCGAATGATTTGACAGATTATCACTTTTTAAACCATATTGAATATGAATATGTTAAAGATACTCTTCAGTTGACTATGTAATATGGACCCACATGGGTTAAATGTAGACGGTACGTATTGAATGTAGACCTAGCTACAAGGGTTGAATGTAATAAATGTGGACCTAGTTACAGGGATTAAATATATTAAATGTAGACCTAGCCGCAGGGGTTAAGCATGGTCATCGTTATCCAAAAACTATAGAGTAAAATTTGAAAGTATTACCAGCTTTTAAATGAGATTGAAACTTTAGGTTTGAAATCTATTATATTTTTGTAAATTTTTTCTAACCGATTTCACATGTTATATTGAAAGATATTAGTTTTGAAATTAAGTTGTTCAAAATAAAATGTTTACGAAATGTTTCAAATAGTATATGCTTATCCAACTAGTAAAGATTATTGATTACTTACTGGACAGTCGAGCTCACTCTTTAATTCTTTAATCTTTTCAGATTCAGAGAATAGTCAATAAGTAGAACTCATATTTGAATGAAGGAGATCGTTTGAGGATCAGATTTATTATTTAGAGCTATTGTACTGTTTAGTTTTCATTTTAGGCAGTTGTTGGTTATTTAAGTTATATTAGATTATTGTTATGGTTTTAGTTTCTTTTGTTATTATGGATTTAGCAAATTATTATTGATGGTTTAGATTGATTTGGTATTTTGTTATGATGAGATATTTTGGGTGTTAATTAATCTCTTTAGATTTTTTTTTAATAACGATTGGATTCGAAGCCTTTCGTGTCCATGAGGTTTATCCTTATGAGCATGTGGCAGTTGCTATGTCCTCCGTCTTAGGGAGTGACAATTAAAGCGGTATCAGAGAATAGGTTATGATATTCTAAGATCTTATCTAAGATTATTATTTTATTTAAGTTATAATCTTTAGAACTTTCTTAAGATATTGATTTTATCTACCTTAAGTTAAGATGATGGTCTATGATTAGAGTAATAAGTGCTTTTAAGACATTAAGCTAGATAGTTATAATCTTTCCGTTATTTTGTTTATTATCTTAAATATCAAGTGATATTGGGAAAATTTATTTTGTGTTTGAAGGCTTGAATGGCAGACAATAGGACTCTGGCAGATTTATCCCGTAAAAATCAAATGGCTAATAGACAAGCTAGGCAACAACAAGAAACTCAACAATAAGGGGCTTAAAAATAAGGAAATGTCAATAATGGTATTGGGAATGTTCAAGGTGAACCACAACAAGCTGGGCTGCATGCATTGATGGAAACATTAGTTGGGGCAGTTTGACATCAGCAAACTCAATAAGAGATATTACAAGAACAACTGCAACAACAGCAGCGCAGGCAACCTGATGGAATTTCAGAGTTTAAGAAACTCACACCACCATCATTTGAAGGGGCAATTGACCCTCTATAGGCTGAGAAATAGTTGGCTAAAATGGAGAAGGCTTTTACAGCTCTGGGTAGTACTGATACTGAGAAGGTGACCTATGCCACTTATATGCTACAAGGAAGTGCATATGATGGGTGGTTAATGGTGAAGCGCTAACATGAACAAGACACTGAACCTTTTACTTGGAGAAACTTCAAGGATGTGTTTAATGAGAAATATTTTCCAAGAGTTTCTGCCACCAGAAAGAAAGAGAATTTGTCAAGCTAGAGCAAGGGAGCATGACAGTAGCTCAGTATAAGGCAGAATTTACCAGATTGTCAAAGTTTACTCCAGCTTTAGTGGCAACAGAAGAAAGCATAGCTCGAAGATTTGAAGAGGATTTAAGGTCCCGAATTAAACAAGGAGTTGAGCCATTTGAGTTAGAAACTTATGCAGTTGTAGTGAGCAAAGCTTTACTAATAGAGAGGGGACTCAATGATGCTCAACAAGATCGAGACAATAACCAAAGAAAGAGATATAAGTCAGAACTACAAAAGAGTCAGAATTTAGGTGGACAAGCTAAGAAGCAAGGGACTCAAGGTAGTGGACTTCAGTGCATAAGATATGGTAGAGGTAACCATGCAGAGAAGGACTGTCGTTGGAATGCATGTGCTTGTTTTCGTTGTGGTAGTTTTGCACATAAGTTAGCTTCATATCCTTCAAAGGATTCTGTTACCACAAAAGCAAACCAAGCACGTCCTACTGAGTAGAATAAAGGAGGGAACCAGAAACCTAAAGCCTAAGGAAGAGTTTATGCTATGACAATGCAAGATGCACAAACTTCAAATGATGTAGTGACAGGTACAATTCTTGTATCCTCCAATATGCATATGTATTATTTGACTCTGGGGCAAGCCATTCCTTTGTGTCCACTAAATTTGTGAAGAAACATGATATGTTGATTGAGCATATAGACACTCCAATTGGAAGTACCTTGTAGTGTTGTTATCGAGGATTGAGAGTTACTAGTTGATTTGATAGTTATTGATATGCATGATTTTGATATCATACTAGGAATGGACTGGTAATCTAGATATCATGCTTCTATTGACTGTCATAGGAAGAAAGTTAATTTTCACATTCCTAGCTAACTTGAGTTCTCTTTTGTTGGAAATTCGAAACATATGCCTCCTCGTGTGATTTCCATTTTATAAGCAAGATAAATGTTGAGACATGCCTGTGAAGGCTACTTGGCAATAGTTCGAGATACCTAACAAGATGAGTTGAAGCTAGAAGATATTGCTGTTACGAGTGAATTCCCTAACGTCTTTCCAGAAGACTTATCAGGATTGCCACTAGATAGAGAAACAAAATTATCTATTGATGTATTATCAGACATTGCTCTAATTTCTAAAGCTCCTTACTGTAAGGCAACAACAGAATTAAGAGAATTGAAGGACCAATTATAAGAATTATTGAATAAAAGTTTTATTAAACCAAGCGTTTCTCCCTGGGGAGGTCCCATACTATTTGTGAAGAAGAAAGTTAGGAGTATGCGTCTTTGCATTGACTATTGAGAATTGAACAAGGTGACTATACGAAATAAATATCCTCTACCAAGTATAGACGATTTTTTTGATCAGTTGCAAGGTGCACAAGCCTTCTCTAAAATTGATCTTCAATCTGACTACCATCAATTGAAGATTAAAGCAGAAGTTATTCCTAAGACTACTTTCCGTATGAGGTATGGACATTATGAATTTTTGGTGATGCCATTTGGATTGACTAATACCCCAGCTACGTTCATGGACTTAATGAATCGAGTGTTCCACCCATTCCTTGATCAGTTTATGGTGGTCTTCATAGATGATATATTGATATACTCAAAAAATGAAGAAGAATATATAGAGCATTTGAGAAAATTGTTGCAAATTCTATGAGAAAAGAAGCTTTATGCGAAATTGAAGAAATGAAAATTCTGGCTTGCGAGTGTGTCTTACTTAGGGCATGTAATATCAAAGGATGGAATTTTTGTTGACCCTCAAAAAGTTAAAGCAATTGTAGAGTAGAATAGGCCGAAAAATGTATCGGAGATTTGCAGCTTCTTGGTCTTGGCTGGATACTATAGAAGATTTGTGGAAGAATTTTCACTGATAGCAGTTCCTTTGACACAACTTACTCATAAGGGAGTCAAATTTGAATGGTCAAAAGATTGTGAACGACGTTTCTAGGAACTGAAGAGAAGATTATGCTGGTGTTTATTGGAATAAATTTCTGGAAAATATTTTCATAAAATCATTTTCAAGAACACCATAGTTTTGTAAAATCAAGAAATACAGCGGGATTGGTCGTTTAAAATTTTTCTTTTTACAAAACGTTTCGGATCGTGATCTAACATAAATTCACTTTTGATCTAGACAAGAACAATAACCGGATTCGTTCCACAACCTTCTCATCTTCTCGTCTATTCTCGAAAGCCATTTGATTGATCTGGTAGGTAGTCACCTTCTTAATTCCTAATAAAGAGATCCGCAGATGAACAAGAATATAATCTCGTCGAACCGATTTCTCTGGGATGGCCAAAACACCAAGGACAATGAATCCCTAGTGGTGGCCTATTTTCTCTGCTCTCTCTCTCTCTCTCTCTCTGTTTTTCATGTGAAACTCTCTTTTCAAGGGGGTATTTCAAGTGTAACACTTGTATCTAGTTGCTAGAAAACTTTTCTCTTAGCTATAGAGAGATTAGTAAACCCTAATGGGCTTATTGGGCTTGTTGAGCTCAACTGATCATCAAATGCCTATTGGGCTTTAATTTGAGCTAGATAAGGAGATTAGATGGATCCATAAAGCCCAAGCTCTAATGAACCATATACCCACTATCATAATTAACTCTTAATTATGATTGGGTCTTGTCCATTAATATTGGGGCACACCACTATAGGCCCAATATTGTACTCTTGGACTAAATGTCATTTATTTTTCT
>JXTB01000245.1:103409-132153 GCA_002914805.1 Parasponia andersonii
TTAGACATAATGAAATAAAGAATATAATGTCTCCCACATATGAACTCATCATACGAATAATTCTTTATTACTCATTTCTTATCTTGGAATCTTTTTAGATATTTGCATAAGATAAACATACACATCACATGTATATCAATGCGACACAAATGAAATAGAAATTCATAATATAGAATTTATTAATAACAAATAGATACTAAATAATCTAATAAATATTGTTTATAATGTCTAAATAATAAACTGTTTTATAGGACATTATTCCAATAATCTCCCACTTGGCCTTTAAAGCAGATATGACATATCATGTAGTCTCATTCCTTCTAGGTGGTCCTCAAATACTTTGGTAGCCAAAGATTTGATAAAAGGATCAGCAAGGTTCTCTGCAGAAGCTATCTTACTCACTATCACGTCTCCTCTTTGAACAATTTCTCTGAGTACATGATATTTCCTCTTTATATGTTTTCTCCTCTTGTGGCTTCTGGACTCTCTAGAGTTAGCAACTACTCTACTATTATCACAGTAGAGTGTCATCGATTGCTGTGCTCCAGGGACTACTTCGAGATCTATTAGGAAATTACGAAGCCAGACCGCCTCTTTAGCTGCTTCAGAAGTTGCCATATATTCGGCCTCTATGGTTGAATCTGCAACACAAGATTGCTTGATACTCCTCCATATAAAGGCTCCACCACCAAGGGTAAAGACTAAACCAGAGGTTGATCTTCTAGAGTCTTTATCAGATTGAAAATCCGAATCAATATATCCAACAGGTGTTAGATTTTCTCTAGAATATACAAGCATATGATTTCTAATTCTCTGAAGATACTTCAGAATATGCTTGACTGCACCCTAATGTTCAGGTCCTGGATTGGATTGGTAACGACTTATAATCCCAACAGCATAACAAATATCTGGTCTTGTGTAAAGTATGGCATACATGAGACTTCTCACTGTCAAGGTATAAGGAATATTTCTCATTTGTTCTTTCTCTTTTTCTGTCTTAGGAGAATTCTCATTAGACAGAATAATTCCTTTACGAAAGGGTGCTAAATCTTTCTTGGAATTATGTATTGCAAACCTAACCAATATTTTATCTATATATAAAGCTTGTGATAAAGCTATTCGTCTGTTCTTTCTATTTCGTAGAATCTGTATTCCTAGAACATAATAAGCTTCACCTAAGTCCTTCATATCAAACTGTTGTGCTAACTAGACTTTCACTGTTGATAATGATCCAACATCATTACCAATGATTAGAATATCATCAACATACAATACTTGAAAAATCACTTTGTTATCCTGAAATCTTTTATAGACATAAGGTTCATCTACGTATCGTTCAAAACTATAAGACTTAATTGCTTCATCAAATCTTATGTTCCATGATCTAGATGCTTGCTTGAGTCTATAAATAGATCTCTTAAGTTCACAAACTTTTCTTTCTTGACCCTTTTCAACGAATCCCTCTGGTTGTATCATATAGGTACGTTTGTCAAGATTGCCATTCAGGAATGCAGTCTTGAAGTCCATTTGTCATATCTCATAATCAAGAGATACATCGATGGATAAGAGTATACGAATAGACTTGATCATAGCTACAGGAGAGAAGGTTTCTTCATAGTCGATACTTTCCTTCTGTGTATAACCCTATGCAACTAACTTTGCCTTCAAAGTCTCTACTTTTCTGTCTATTCCTCTCTTTCTTTCATAGACCTACTTACATCCAATGGGTTTTATCCCTACAGGTAGATCTATAAGTTCCCAGACTTTATTAGAGTACATGGACTCTATTTCGGATTCCATTACCTTTGGCCAGAGATCTTTATCGACATCATCCATTGCCTCATTGTAGGTGTAAGGATCAGATTCTTAGTCACAAGACTTTCTTATTCCCAAGTATCTTTCAGGTTGTCTCATAACTCTCCCACTACGATAAGAATCCGATGTTTGTTAAGTTTCAAGTAATTTATCTTTTCTAAGTGCTTTCTTTATCTTATCTTCTATAGATGGGCTGATAGCATCATCAGTTAATTCTTCTAGAATTAACTTACTTTTGGGCTTGAAATCTTTCATATAGTTTTCTTCCAAGAAAGTAGCATTTGTACTCACAAATATTTTCTTTTCTTCAGTACTATAGAAATAATATCCTCTTGTTCCTTTTGGGTAACTTACAAATAGACACAATTCAGATCATGATTCCAATTTAGTCATTTTCCCTTTCAACACGTATGCTAGATAACCCCAAATATGGATATGATGCAAACTAAATTTATGTCCTTTCCATAGTTCAAATGGAGTCTTAGTTATTGACTTAGAAGGAACTTTATTCAGTAGGTATATAGCAGTTTCTAAGGCATAACCCCAAAATGATACGGGTAATTGTGAATAACTGAGCATTGACCTAACCATATCCAAAAGTATCCTATTTCTTCTTTCAGCAACACCATTTAGTTGAGGCGTACTAGGTGCTATGAGTTGGGATAGGATCCTATTATCTATGAGAAATTCAGAGAATTCTTCAGAGAGGTATTCACCACTTCGATCAGATCGAAGGGCCTTTATGTTCTTTCCTAATTGTTTTTCAGTATCTTCTTTGAATTCTCTGAACTTTTCAAAAGAATTCGATTTGCGTTGCATTAGGTAAACATAACCAAATCTAGAATAATCATCTGTAGACGTAATGAAGTATTCAAATCCTCCTTGTGCTTGAATATTCAAGGGTCCACAAATATCAGTGTGTACTAACTCAAGACATTCTTGAACTTTGAGACCTTTTCCAGTAAATGGTCTTTTAGTCATTTTCCCTTCCAGACAGGATTCGTAAATTGGTAATGATTTGACTTCTAATGAACTTAGAGGTCCATCATTGACTAACGGTTGAATTTTGTTTAAGTTAATATGACCGAGTCTCAAATGCTAGAGATAAGTTTCATCATTGATACTCACTTTCACTTTCTTATGTTTAGATTCTATATATTCATAAACATTTTCAAGATTATGCAATGAGATACTTTTAGGTTGAATAAATAAAAGATTACTCCTATGAGTACCAGTACAAATAAGACTTTTATTCTTTCTAATAGAAACTTTATTGTCAAAATGAACAGAATAACCTTGTCTTATCAAATAGGAAATAGAAATCAAATTCCGTTTAAACATCGGAATATAATAACAATTCTTTATTTCTAAAAATCTAAAATCATTGAAATTCAAAATAACATCTCCCATTGCACGAGCTTCAACTATTGAGCTATTTCCCAATCGCAGCATGAACTCTTTACTAGCAAACTTCCTAGTTTCTTTGAACCCCTGCAAAGTATTACAAACATGGGCAGTGCCTCCCGAATCTACGATCAAAGAATCGATAAAATCAACCACATGACATGCTTCAATGAACAACAAATTGTCATTATCTTGTTTGTCCTTACCATTGCCATTCTCCTTCTTAAGGGCTAGATAAGTTTTACAGTTCCTCTTTCAATATCCATCCTCACTGCAGTGGAAATATTTTCCTTTTAGTTTAGAATTCTTCTTGGTCTTCTTTTTCTTTGGGGCCAGAGAAGCAAGACTCTTTTTCTTCCTTTTACCTTTGCCTTTCGACTTAGGTTTGGAAGAACTTGCTTGAGCTATAAAAGCATTAGCTGACTCCGACTTATTCTTCTTAAGAATATTCTCTGTTATTTGTAGATATTTCATCAGGCTAGTAAGAGTATAATCCTTCTGGCAAATCTTATGATCAATCTTAAATTGATTGAAAGTGTTTGATAATGTGTTCAAAACCATGTCAATTTAGGTGTCACAATCAATTTCAACTCCAAAGATTTCCAGTTTGTTAAGGTATGTGATGACTTTCATCATATGTTCCCGAACTAGAGTACCATTTTTTTGACGAAGATTCATGAATGCACTTGTAGCCTCATTTCTAGCTTGACGACTGAGACTGGCGAATATTTCGCCAACATTCAACATCATGTCAGCAGTAGTATCCATCTCACGATGTTGTTATTATAATATATTGCTCATTGAGCTAAGTATATAGCACTTAGCCATCTCATCAGATTACTTACACTTATCATATAAGTTTCTTTCATCGTTGGTGGATTCCTCAATTGGTTGAGTATGACATGGAGTGGTGAGAACCCACTTATATTTATCAGCAGTGAGCACTATGTCTAGGTTACGTTTCTAGTCTACATAGTTTGCACCGTCCAGTTTGTTTTGTGTGAGTAAAGTGGATAAAGGATTAAGTGTCATATCTAGTGAAAAATAAATAAATATTCCATGTATAAGTAAACATCATTTATTATGTTTCGAATAATTAACATAAAGTATTAAGCATACAATATGCAAGTGAAGTATCCCTAAGACTATCACTTATATTCATGGTAATTTAACCTACCACTGATTACAAACCTCCTACGGGAATTCATGCAATCAACAAGTCAAACTGAAATAATTTCAATTAGTAAATAAACAGATAACTCTTATCCTATATTTCTAACTACCATTCTCTTTGGTCCTCTAATCGACTAATAAGAACTTCTATGGAAGGATATTAATGTTTCGAGTTGAGTGTTGAACCATTTTTTCGGTAACTAAGCTTTCTATATAAGACCGTTTCCTATGGGCGATCAGCCTCATATAGTCTACCTAGTACCTTATTTTTAGAAGTTCATTTCCAGTATTACGCGGACGAAAAATCCTCCTACAGGAGCTCAGCAAGATTTTGAGGTAAGGCTCATCCTAATACATAACGAACCAACAATGGAGACCATAGGTATCACATACCTTCTCCCACTCAATATTTTATAATAAGGGATTTATAGATTTTATCTAGTTATCTAACTAACTTAGTAACCTAAAATCTGTTATGTAAGCATGTTCATATTTGCATAAGAGTAGCTCTAATTTTTTATGACATGTTACTAAAGATCATGTAATAATACTTAATTATTAGGTATGCATGTAACATTGTCCTAATAATACCAAAGTAATAAGCAGATAAATAATTAATTGTTAATGATTTATTAATTTCCGGTAATTTAAAATTATTTAAAATTTAAATAATTCTAATTGATAAGATGATGTTAAATATTTAAATATAGAAGATAATATTTAAATTTTAAATTAGAAAAGATTTTCACAAAATCTAATCAGTTTAAATAAAAGATTTAACTAACTAAATCTCCTTAACCTATTCTACATGGGTTAAATGTGGACGGTACGTACTGAATGTGGACCTAGTTATAGGGGTTAAATGTAGTAAATGTGGACTTAGCTACAGGGGTTAAATATAGTAAATGTGGACCTAGCCACAAAGGTTAAGCGTGGTCATAGTCATCCAAAAACTGTAGAGTAAAATTTGAAAGTGTTACCAGCTTTTGAATGAGATTGAAACTTTAGGTTTGAAATCTATTATATTTTTGTAAATTGTTTCTAACCGATTTTATATTTTATATTGAAAGATATTAGTTTTGAAATTGAGTTGTTCAAAATAAAATGTTTATGAAATGTTTCAAATAACATATACTTGATCTAACTAGTAACGATTATTAATTATTTACTGGGCTATCGAGCTCACTCTTTAATTATTTAATCTTTTCAGATTCAGAGAATAGTCAATAAGTGGAACTCATATTTGAAGGAAAGAAATTGTTTGAGGATTTATTATTTAGAGCTATTATACTATTTAGTTTTCATTTTGAGGCATTATTGGTTATTTTAGGTATATTAAATTATTATTATTATGGTTTTAGTTTCTTTTGCTATTATGGATTTAGCAAATTATTATTGATAGTTTAGATTGATTTGGTATTTTGTTATGATGAGATATTTTGAATGCTAATTAATCTCTTTAGATTTTATTTAATAATGATTGGATTTGAAACCTTTCGTATCTATGAGGTTTATCCTTATGGGTATGTGGTAGTTGTAATACCCTAAGTCCCACATCGAGTGTGCTTTGGAAAGATCATGAATATTTAAGTGGAGGTTCATGAGCTCAAAAGTACCTTCAAGTTAGCACTTTTAGGTGAGACCCAGTATGTTATATTTGGTATCAGAGCTGACCCAATCTATACTTTTGTGGGCCTTGGAAGTCTACTACAGACTAGAATTGTGGTGAATGTAGACCCTACTTATAGGGGTTATATGTGAGCTATTGAATGTGGCCCCCTAGTGAGGACACTAGGCCCTCAACGGGGGGAGATTGTAATACCCCAAGTCCAACATGAAGTATGCTCTGGGAAGATCATGGGTATTTAAGTGGTGGTCCATAAGTTAAAAAGTACATTCAAGCTAGGACTTTTGGGTGAGACCCAATAGTGTTACATAAGTACTAGACTTTTGCTCAGGCTTCAACTAGATTACTACAAACTTTAACACTTTTAGAACTCTAGTTATGAACTTCCTAAATACTCGAAGAAATAAAGCTAGAAACTAAGAACTCTAAGCAATAGGAAAAACTAGAGAGAATAGTCTAGAGAGAATAAGGAAGGCTCAGAGTTATTTGGTGTAGAGAATGAGGAAGAAGAGTTCTCTTTTTATAATCATTGGAATGAGATGTTACACACTATGCTCTTAATTTACATAATAGTCATAAAGCCAAAAATTGGTTGTTATAAAGCCAAAAACATTCAGAAACACCTAGGTACTAATGTATAGCAGTTTCCAAAAAGGAAAAAAAAAAAAAAACAAACTTCATCCTTAATATTCTAGTAGTTTTTAGAATAAAAGCAAAGTTAATATATAAATGACCATTTAAGTAGAATTGAAAAAAACACAAGAGTCTAAGTTTCAGTCTGGTATAATACTTAGTAGTTTCCAAAAAGGAAAAAAAATTGCACCCTTAATGGTCTGGCATTTTCTAGAATAAAAGTAAAATTAATGTGTAAATGAACATTTAAGCAGAATTAAAAAAAAAATTAGGCTTACAAAAGTCCAAAGTGTACTTAAGAGAGCATCTATGGTAGTTTTTTTTTACTATCATTACTAAACATAGCTCTAAATTAACCACAAGAAACAAGCTTCACTCCCACCAATGTGGGACTCATGTTTTTACTTTTCTTTTTTTAATTCCAATAGTGCACTTTTGAGCTACAATTCTCATTTATCTATGCACTATTTTAAGTATGTTAATATACGAAATTGATGTCTTCATAGAGAAGAACAAGAATTCACTATAACACTTCATCTACAAGATGTAGTTCCTACTAAATTCCTAACTTCAAAATAATTCATGAAAATGAGTGTTATTACATAAATTTGAACTTTATAATGCACATGGGCTTCCAAGCCTACGCCAACCCCAATAATTTTAACCCATTTTCCAACAGTTTTCTCCTAATTACTATATTTTGTAATGTTTGCCTTGTTAGGATATCAGACTTTATTTTTCATTTTTTACGCTTCTAGGTTAGACTCTAATAGGTATTTTGACATTTACCTTTTAATAGTTTCAAATAATTTTACCGTTGAATAGAGATTTAATGGTTTTAATTTAGTGGTTAGTTGGCTAAAATATTTTGGAGTATTTATTGTTTGTTTTAGCTGTTGATAGTAATTTGTACAGAATTTTAATTGATTCATCTAATATAAAGTTTTTAAAGTTTATTGCCATTTTCTTCAACACTGTTAACAGTTGTTTTTAGGGGAACATTGTTAACATTAAAAGGAAAATATTTATTATATTTTAATTGATTTTTTTTTTTCTCATAAATGGCTAATAAATGATATAAATTGGCCTTTTCTAAATATTTTTTTGGGTAAATCTCTGGTATAAATACAATCCATTCTACATTTAGTCTCTTTTAACATTTTTTTTTTCGCTAAACTTAGCTTAGAATATTAAGTAAAATTCGAAAAAAATAATTATGAATTTGATGTATGGTGTTTATTGCCTAATATGTAATTGATAGACACCGTATTTACGTATCTATCAATTTTTTTGAAGCAAAAGGCCCGCTACAGCGGGCAAAACTTTATTAACTCGTGTCAAAGAGAACACGAGAAGAAATAAAGGAAGGAATACGATCAACGCAATAACTATCCCCGGGAGAAGAAAGAGCATCAATTGCTAACTCATGGGCCACTTTGTTTTCCTGTATTGGGAACAAACTGACAAGTACCCCGATTAGCATTTGTCATCAAAGGCTTGATATCTAAAACAAGAGAGGCATTAGCCGCAAACGAACAGAAAAGATTGATCCTTTGAATAGCTCATAAAGCATCATACTTAATAACATTAACTCCAATTCCATGTCGGGCAGCAAAATGAAGACCAATACGAATAGCTAATAGTTCACTGTCTCGAAACTACTAAAGATTTTACATGAGAAAGCAGCAAGCACACACCCCTGAGAATCACGAAACACACCAGCAACACCAACATGACTTTCACTAACCAGAACTGTTGCATCAGAATTGAATTTAACGGCACCAGCTAGTGGAGCAGTCCAACGAGTCAAGGGTGAATGGTGCACAATGGGCCTATTATGCAAATGGACAACTTGCCCATATTCCTCAATCAGATACAGAGCTGAACTAATAATCAAGGTAAATTCCCATTCCTTACCTCCATGAAGAACCCGATTTCTGTCATTCCATAGAGCCCACAAAATCAAGTCAAATGAACAGAAACAATCAGGCTGTAGATTCCAAATCACACCAAAAAGTATTTTTGAAAGTAGAAGATGCAATAACGACTTTATAAGCTGGCAAAAGCTAGAATTTTTCCATACGGCCTTACTAGATGGACAAGAGAACAACATGTGGCATGAGGATTCCACTGCATATGAGCATCGTAGAATTAGAAGGGAGAGCATCGTAGAAAACATGCCACAAGAATAGACAGATCTTAAGTGGAGGCTTTAATTTCCAAAGGGATCGCCACCACCTATGACGAGTACTTGAGGTAGAACCACATTGGACAATATGTTCATAGAGGAGTAGTCGATATCCACCTTTGACCAAGTAACACCCATTTGACTCATAATGCCAGATAAGTTGGTCTCTCTATCCATGAGACTAAGACGAATGGATTGAATCACCTTCCTGCCCATAGAAAGAAAGACTCGTTGGAGCAAATTGTCATTCCAAAGGCCTGGTATTAAGATCAAATCCTTAACCAAATGAACATTATCCCTTTGTTGAAAAATTGGACGGAAAGTAAGTGGTCGAGGAAGCCAAAGTGTCAATGAAGATTCAGATCCTAACCTCCACTACCAACACACAAACTTTGGCCTTTTAACACAAGTTCACGGCCCTACATCAAACTTTGCCAATGATACAATGAACCCGCCATCACTCGGGCAGAGAGGAAAACCCAATCCCGAAAATATTTACCCTTGAGAACTCTACTTGAAAGAGATGAAGGGTCACGAAGCAGCCTCCAAGCTTGTTTAGCAACAAATTCTTGATTGAATAAGTGAAGATCAGGGAAACCCAAACCTCCAGGGCCCTTCGGAAGGCAAATTTTTGACCATCGGGGCCAAGCTATCTTCCTATCTCCATTTGTTGAGTCCCATCAAAACCGACGCAAAACTGATCGTAAGTCATTACATAAAGAGATAGGAAGCTTGAAAATACTCGTCACGTAGATCGGAATAGTTTGTGAAACTGATTTGATCAAGCCATCTCTTTCTCTAATTGAGAAAAGACCTCGTCGCCAGCTTTGAACTCTTTTCCAAACCCGCTCTTTGATCGAAGCGAAAGTCTTCTTTCTATTTCTCCCCACTACTAAAGGAAGTCTAAGGTGCGAATCGTGGGAAGCACCATTTTGTAAACCAAGACACTCCTGGATTTCAACAAGAGAAGCATCATCAATATTCGGACTGAATGTAATTGCCGATTTCTCCATATTAATCTTTTGTCCCGAAGGTGCCTCGTAAACCTCAAGAATATTAAGAATACTCAAACAATCCTCATGACATGCTTTAGTGAAAATAATAAAATCATTTGCAAAAAGAAGATGGCTAACTTGTGGACCAGAACGTGAGAAATTCATTCCCAAAAGTTGGTTTTCCTGTTCAGCATGCAAGATCATAGACGAAAACGCCTCAACACATAATAAGAAAAGGTAAGGGGGAGAGCGAGCAACCTTGTCTTAAGCCCCTGGAAACAACTACATAACCCCGTATACGACCATTTAAACAAAAGGCAAATTCTGCTATGGAAATGCAATCATATACCAAGTTAATCCATATCTCCTGAAAGCCTATACACCTAATAACTTTACACACAAAAACCCATTTAACACGATCGTAGCCTTTTACTCGTATCGAGTTTTAAGGCCATCAAAACCCTTTCCACCCGTTGTTCTTCTAATGTAAAGAATGAAGTAATTCAAAAGCAATCGCCACATTATCCATAACGAGTCTTCCTAGAACGAAAACACTTTGGTAACTGGATATAAGATTGTGCAGAACCAATTTTAAAAAGAAATAAAAACATAATTGTTCTATAATAGATACTTAATTTAGATAATAAAGGGAAAAAAAAAACAAAGAAAGTTAACAGAACTATAAAAAAAAAATAGAAAGTTAATGTTTGTTAAAAAAATGAGAGATGATTCTTAACCAAGAAAAATATTTAAGAATTGGAATAAATATACATATCGATAATGTTTTCATTTATACTTATCGTTAGTGTTTTTATAAAATTACGATTCGAATCTCTTCATATATATATATATATATATATATATATATATATATATATATATTGAAGTGATAGATCGAGCTGTAAATAATCTAAGAAGTTATAACGACATAGTGGGTGAAACAAATCTGTGAAATTTTCAAGAAACTTATCAAAGTTCTGAATAATGCACATGACATATTCATACCCAAAAAAAGGAAAAAAAAAAGACTCTTTTTGCTTACTAACAGTCATTTAGATAAATACATGCAACAGTATCATCTCAATAGACAAATGTCTTCAATTATATTGACGATTTACACTTCTATTCTAATTTTTTTTTAGCAAACTACTATTCTAATTATTAAGTGTATATCACGATAATATTGCGTATCGGTGAAACACAACCGATGAAACTTGATAGAGAGTTTATTTACCATTGGATCACCTTAAAGGCAACTTATATTATAATTATAAATCCAAGTCAATAAAATAAAGAAACAAACTATATATCATAACGTTTATTTGTCTCTTGGGCAACTGGGTGGCACTAATGAAATATAACATATTTTTTCGAACTCTAGTTTGAATCTTGATGATCTCCATATACCATTTCACATTCTCTTATCTACATCATGACCTACCAACTTATCTTAATTTGTGATTCCAAAAATAATTTTTAATACCAATTTGTTTCTTTTAAGATGCACGTAATGCACCAAAATTAGCTATTTCAATATTTTTCAATTTTTTTTCCTAGGCAAACAAATATTAATTTTGTACCCTCCAATGGCCATATTGAGATCTTTCGAAGAAAAGGTATGTAACTTTTTAAATATTAGAAAAAAAAAAGCCGACTCTGGAATTGTAATTATTAAAATAGTGCTAAAAGATGATGCCATTCAAAGGGTTGTTTAAGTCAAACTAGAATAATATTGAGGGAGAATTTAAGAGGAAAAAAAAAAGGGAAAAGATATACAGCTCCAATCATTGATCTTATTATCTTACTTCTCAAAATATAGTAACTTTTCAAAAAAATATATATATAAATATAGTAACTTATTGAGTGTCGTTTAATGAAATTTTCGTCAGTTTCTTACTGTCGTTTTGTTTGTTTTCCTGGTTGGCGGTTTGCATGTTGCAATTATGCCTTATCCAAGGTGAAAAGATGCCAAAGTACATACAAGTAAGTCCAACTTAGGCCAACTGCCTCGTTCCCACGACTCAATCTAATTCAACTATTTGGGCACGCAAACCTCATGAGAAAAAGGCTTAGTAGGTCCAGTCCAGTGCTCCATGATTTGTTGAATCAATGTCCTCTTTTTTATGTTTGAAAAAAGTTAGCTATGGTTGCTTGTCCTAATCCCAAAGCTGTCAAACACAGAGTTTTTGGACTTTCACATGTTCTTACATAGGCAAAGAGGTTAAAGTACCTTGAAGACAGTGCTTGTCTTCTTCTCTTTCTTCTCCTTCTGTTACTGTCTTTTTTTTTCCTGTGCTTTTTCATTAGGGGACAAGCTCAGAAAGCCCAGAACTTTACTGTGTGTGATAATGCATTGATTTTCTGATGACGGGTTTGTTTCTTTCCGTGATGTACGGCCTGTGATGAAGAAATTTGATATGGGTTTTGGTTGTGGGGTTTAGAAAATCATTTGGGGTGGTTTGATTTTGAAGTATGAATCAAAAGGGTGCCAAGGTTTTCGAGGATAAGGGTGATAATGGTAATGGTTTTGAGGAGGCTGGGAAAGTGGTGGTGGTTGCTGTTAGAGCGTCTAAGGAGATTTCAAAGGTCGGTCTGGTTTGGGCTTTGACTCATGTTGTGCAACCTGGAGACTGCATTAAGCTGCTAGTGGTCATTCCTTCTTATAACTTAAGTAATCTTCTTATCCATCTCTTTCACTATTCAGTGAGAAAAACATTGGATTTTAATTCATAAATGTTGGAAAAGTACTGCAATTCATTAGGTTTATTTCTGCGGCTTTCTATTTTTGAGTCATGTGTTGCTGCTTAATAAGATTTCGAAATGCATCTTTCTCCATTTTGGTTACCCTGTTTTGTGTCGGTTTTGATGGCTATATGATAGCAAATTTTCTTGCATTTTAGATTAAATCGACTAAAATTGAATTCCTTCTTAGCTAGTATATTCTTTAGTTGAGATTCTCTTGAGCGTGAAATGGGAAAGTGACTATACAATTTGGTTCCTGGGGGTGATTTACTTAAGTTCCATGGCTAGCTGTATAGTGACATGATTGTTTTAATGACATTGACTGGGAGAGCTTTTTCCTTGCGACTCTTTTTGAATCTTTAGGATGCTTTTACCAGAAAGTTGCTAGAAACTTCTTGTGAAAACACCAGCCCTGCTCAGTTTATAATGAGAATATTTCCATTTTTTTTATTCATGTCTTATTCTCATTATGTACACCAAGTAGGAGTCATAGAGACGAAAATCTCATGTACAGTTCTGTAACAAAGATTCGTCAGACTCGAGTGTGGCAAAGTGGCCCTGAATTTGGGGGTTAGACACAAGTGGTGAGAAGTTTAGTTTTCCTTATTCTATAATGCAGAGTGAATTGAACCTACAAGTGAACTTTGTAGCCTAGCATTGCCGCACCTAGTATTTTCATAAAGTTTTGATTTATCGCCGGGTCAAATGAATATCTTAAGAAAGTTAAGGATGGACTTTGGCGCTTCATATACACGCGCACACACACACACTCATACAAATATATAGATATATTTGCATAAAATTGTCTTCAACAGGTTATTCTCAGAATCAAAGAAGCAACAACGAAGTTGAATTGTATACACCAGATGTATAATCATTTATTACCTCTCAATTCTCTCGTAATAGATGTGTGATGGAAAATTTGTATGGTTTTAGGTAAGAGGATATGGGATATCTCAAGATTCATTAGTGATTGCACCAATAGTCACAAATCTTTCTCAGGAAACAGTTCAGATGAGAAGAATGATATTGTAGATTCATGCTCTAAGATGGTCATTCAACTCCATGATGTTTATGATTCAGAAAAGGTGAGCACATTAACTAGTTTTGATGGTTTAGTTCTTATGTTGGTCGCATCTTATGTATAATCTTTGTCACCTTTTGATCTTATTTTTCAGGTAAAGATCAGGATAAAAATTGTCTCTGCTTCGGCATCTGGTGCAGTTGCTGTTGAAGCCAAGAGAATTCAGTCAACATGGGTTATCTTGGACAAGTAATGCATAAAACCTAAGTTTTGTTTTCTAACAGAATATTATGGGCATACTTTTTTTAAATGTATAGGAAAGTGGAGTGTGTTGGGTTTTTGGCTATTTACTGTATCATTACCACTTAGCATCGTTCTTTACCCAAGAGAGAAGCCTTCACTAGGAGCTGTTTTTAACATCATTGTTTTTCCAATGCTTGGCAGACAATTGAAATGTGAGAAGAAATTCTGCATGGACGAACTTCAATGTAACATTGTTGTTATGAAGCGATCTGGACCGGAGATTCTTCGTCTGAATTTTGCCAATTCTCCCAAAATGAAGCTTGATATGAGTTGCTCTTTATCACCTGAATTAGGAGACTCTTCAAATCATTTGAAGAGCAAGTTTGAAGAGTCTAGTAGGAGTAGAGGGCCAGCTGTGACTCCTGCTAGTAGTCCAGAAGAAGAATCACCATTAACAAGAACTGATGTTGGAACAACATCAATATCAAGCATATCAGAACCCGGGGCTTCCCCATTTTTGCCTTTTGGAATCCGTGGTATCCTGAGGAAGGAGTTCCCATTTATCCCTGAGGAGAATAATAATCAGACTGAATCTGACTCTGAGACAAGCAGTGAAAAGCGAAGTTCTTATTTCATGACTTCATATTACCAGCCATGGTTGAAAAATTACCTTAGTGCAAGTGGCGAATTGTCAAAACATACGACAGAAGGTCCAGAAAGATCCTATGACAAGTCCCTGATGTCTAGTTATGGAGCATTGCTGGAAAATTTGTCTAAATTGGATAGAGAGCCTGACATCGGGATGCTGAATTACAGGCTTGATTTGAACTTAAGCAGAAGTGTGAGAGAAGCAATTTCCTTGTGCAGAAATGTGCCTCCTGGTCCTCCTCCATTGTGTTCTATATGTCAGCACAAAGGACCTGTATTTGGGAAACCTCCAAGGTGGTTCACTTATGGTGAACTAGAACATGCCACAGGTGGATTTTCACAAGTCAATTTCTTGGCCGAAGGAGGATTTGGTTCTGTATACAGAGGTGTCTTACCAGATGGACAGGTGGTTGCAGTTAAGCAGCATAAGTTAGATAGCTCTCAAGGTGACATAGAGTTTTGTTCTGAAGTCGAGGTCTTAAGCTGTGCACAACATCGCAATGTTGTGATGCTTATTGGGCTTTGTCTGGAAAATGGAAGAAGGATGCTAGTTTATGAATATATTTGCAATGGATCTTTGGATTCCCATCTTTATGGTAAATTTTTCTTCTTGTTCCTTCTATATTCTTTTATAGCAATATAGGAATTGTTAATTGTGTATAGCAAGCATCTCTTCCATTTTCAGGATGGCCCTGTTCAGATTGATGTTACAGTGTCACCTTCAGTTTTCATTTTTCTTTTACCATTCTCAAAAGCTTTGGCATGCCATCTTGTCTCGATATTGAACTTTTCGAGCAAAATCTCTGCTCTCAACGATCCTGTCTTTGTTTCGTCATCATTATCATTTTGTGTGGCATGATTTGGAAATTCGCATGGTAACTTTTGTCATGCTTTGCCATTCTCAGATCTTAACTCATTTTATCAAAGGTTCTGCTTTGTACCTCAGTAAGACCCTTTGGATTCCTTTTTCTCTCAGAATTGTAGATCATTACAGTGAAAGCAATCTTGTAAGACAATTTGCATTTATATGCCATAAAGTATAAATGCCTGACCAAGTTAAGTGCAATGTCAAAATTTCAGGACATGATCAAAATCCCTTGGAATGGTCTGCAAGAAAAAAGATTGCCGTTGGAGCAGCCCGAGGGTTGAGGTACCTACATGAAGAGTGTAGAGTGGGCTGCATTGTTCATCGTGACATGAGACCCAACAACATCCTTCTCACCCATGATTTCGAACCACTAGTACGGGCTCTTCTCGTCTACTACAAAATGCTGGCATATCAACTTCACCAGTTCTCTCTTCAAGTGATTTTAATTGCTTGTGTGTATAAGTAGGACATATCTCAAACTTCAACCGACATCCATTTTCTGTTTTCCAGGTTGGAGATTTCGGACTAGCAAGGTGGCAACCAGATGGAGGCAAAGAGGTCGAAACTAGAGTAATTGGAACATTTGGGTAAAACCATGAAATAAAAAAAATAATTAAATAATTAAATAAAATTCCCTTCTCTGCTATAATATTTGTTCAAGTGACTAAATCAAATGCCTGCTTTCACAGATATTTAGCTCCGGAGTATGCTCAAAGTGGACAAATCACAGAAAAAGCTGATGTGTATTCCTTTGGGGTAGTACTGGTTGAGCTTGTTACAGGAAGGAAAGCTGTTGACATAAACCGGCCTAAAGGCCAGCAGTGCCTTACTGAATGGGTATGAACTGGAAAACTGGAGTCTACATTTATGTGTAGCATTTGAAAATTTATCAGATCTTGGAGTTAGCAAGTCAAAAAAACTAGCTAAGGAATTATACAGTATACTAACCTTCCTCTTCGTTATCAAATACATGTATTTTCCAACAACAAAACTAAGTTTCATTCATTGATCATTGGCTTAAACTCAAAACTATGGAGCAGGCAAGGCCCTTGCTAGAAAAACTATCCACTGAAGAATTTGTAGACCCGCGACTAGGGAGCCGCTATTCAAAAGAAGAGGTGTCTAACGTGCTGCAATGCGCGTCCTTGTGCATCAGAAGGGATCCTCATTCCAGGCCCCGCATGTCTCAGGTATGAGAATTCGAATACATAAATTAAAAACCAGATTGATTGAAACAACAACAACAATCTCCTTTTTATGTTCTGGGATTTGAATTCATTTACTTTAGGTGCTTCGGATTTTGGAAGGTGACACTGCTGTGAATGCCATGATCAACTGTGAGTAATCAGCATTAAAAAAAAAGTGCAGTTAGGACAATAGAAAAGTTTCTATCTCGCGGAAGCAAAAGAAGAGTGAAACATGGCAGCTCAAGTGGGGAAATATAGAAAAAATTAAAAACTTAAAAAAAAAAAAAAGGGCCCTTCTGATTCTGGAGACCATTTTCTTAAAACTGCCAGGTGATGAAATAATTTGTGGAGTCAGTTAAGACAGACATGTTTGTCTGAATTTTGGCCTCTGCTGAGAGGGATGTGAATGTAAATGGGTTTGGTTACTTGTTGAGTAATGAGTTTTGCAATTGTATGTAATAGTAGTACTAGGAGCCTTTTAATCATTGAAGCTTTATAGTGTTTCAATGTAAAGACTTCTGAAATTTTGTGGTATAGAACATATGTTGACATTTTTTCACTTGAGTTATACATTTATGTAAATTCTACTCCATCTCTTTTAGCGTTATTTTGCGTCACTTTACTCTTTCTCTTAGTACGATAGAGAAGTTAAAACAACGAACAGCGACCTTTTATGTCATTTTATTACGTGAAAGATACATAAAATTATTCAAATAATCATTTATCTTGGTAGAAAAAGCGAAGCGACGACTTTGAACACGACATGTCGTTCATGGAAAAACGACAACAGATATTTCACATTAAATGCCATACAGTTTCGAGGCATAACACGGCAGCAAGGCGCAAGCAATCACCAGATGTTGAATTTAAACGACATGCAGTTTCCATGAAACAACAGCAGCAGCCAACGTGAAGTCTAAACGACATATCGTTTAAATACATAACAATGTGGCTGACTTGCAAAGAGCGACATATCGTTTCCTAACTGAGAGCAAGATTCAGTGCTGACGGACGATGGTGATCCCCACAAAACATAAGGGTCAGATTGGTTAAAAATATAGGAGAATTGAGGTAAAGTAGTTTGCTGGATCACAGGGAATTCTCTACAATTGGCCATCATGTTCTTAGTCATGCATTAATTTCTTTAATATTTTCCATGTCACCAAACCATGATTGTGATATTCTTTCTCATCTCCGCACATTCATATTACTCAAATTTTTTATTTATTTATTCTCTATTCATAAAATATATTAACTTATCGCTCTTTCCCAAGAATTTCAAAACTACATTTGAGATTGATGCTGCAAAGAATACGCTCTTATGATTACAGTCCCAATTTGACAACCCCGCTTTCTCTCTTCTTTAGAGACTCGATACTCACAAATGATTATAGACTATTCTAAAAATCTAATTGTATATTTTAATGTCTACAATTTGGCATTCACCATGGGGCCTATCCGGCTTGACTACTTGATCAACAAATGTCTTCGTCAAATTACTCATCGACAAACAAAAGAACAATTAAGCTGAGTTTTATGTTCTTTACTTTAATCTCTCATTAGCTAAGTTCATTTATCACACTATTATCGGGTTGTGGTGAATGGGCCATGATAATTATAGATTCGTAGTTACTAGTTAGTAGGACGGTAAATATAAGTTGGGCCAAACGGGTCCAGTCATCCCGAAATTTTCATGACACGTTCTTAGTTTTGGGCCCGACCCGCTATAGTTTAGGGTCGGTTGGGCCGATCCGCCTCTGGGCTTAACAGGTCTTAGGGCCGGACCAGACTGGGCAGCACGAATTTCTAATTAGGGAGTAGGGACCATTATTATTTTTTATTTATTTTATTTTATTTAGTTTTAATATTGACTAAAATAATAAGAAGTAAAGAAGGAACGTGGTTCGATAGAGAAATTCATTTCAGATTCAAATCACAGGCCAGAAGGGAAAGAGAGCGTTGAGAGAGAGTTTGAGACAAGTGAGAAAGGAGAGCGACTGAAGGACATGTACCGGCGGCACCTCTCCCAAGCTCCCACCTTTCTACCACTGTCACTTCGGTCTGCTCTCTTCCTCCCACGCTTCTCAACCTCCTCCTTTTCCAGTAAGTAAAACACACTTACTCGTACCATATCCACATCCACATCCACATCCACATCCACATCTCTTTCTCTCTCTCGCTCTCTCTCTCTCTATATATATATATATATATATATATGTATATTGGAGATGGTGGCGGGAGGGAGGGATTATTAGTTCCCTTTCTTGCTGTGATTATGGGGTGCGTGCACAGATGCTGAAAATCACAAAAATGTGGAACAACCTACAATAACAAAATCTACCTTTATCCACCCCACTGCTATTATTCACCCCAATGCTGTAATTGGTCAGGTACTTCTTTATTAACTCTATAAATAATTAGTACTAATTTGAGCCTAATTAAGTTCTCTACTTAATAGCTATTCGTTATTGTCTATCTATCTATCTAGATTTTTTGATTTAACTTTCAAATTATTGTAAAATTCTCTCTACATATATGATTCCCAGGGTGTTTCAATTGGTCCCTTTTGTACTGTTGGTTCCTCTGCAAAGCTTGGCAATGGTTGTAAATTATATTCGGGAAGCCATATCTATGGCAATACAGAATTAGGGGAGCATTGCGTTCTGATGACGTGAGTGAGTTTGGACATTAGTAATAGCATACATTGCTGGTTTCTTTATTCCACATTTTGACTTGCTTACTGGGTTTTTTTTTTTTTTTGTTCTTTTTTTTTCTTTGGGGGTGGTGAGGCAGTGGCGCTGTGGTCGGCGATGATCTTCCTGGGCGTACTGTGATGGGATGCAATAACATTGTGGGACATTATGCTGTTGTTGGGCTTAGATGCCAAGACTTGAAGTACAAGGTCAGCTTCAAATTGATTTGATGGTTACTGTTCAGTTTTAGACATTCATTATGTCATACTAACTCGATATATGCTGACATTTCAAATATCTTGTCAACTTAGCGTACATACTATGCCTCACTACAAAACACCACAATTTTGTAATGTAAACTTACATGAAGAAAGTACGTGATGTGTCAGCTCATTACGTATAGCAATGCCATTTAAGCTTTGTATAAGTTTTAGGCACATGTGGCTCCTTTACTCTAACAAGTTCATTTCTATGTGTGTTTTAGCCAGGTGATGAATGTTTTCTTGATGTTGGGGAGAACAATGACATCAGAGAACAGACCTCAATCCACCGATCTTCAAAATCAAGCGATAGAACAGTACGTGAATAAGCTTACAATGTTTCACTTTCCAATCGGACTCAAGTTTTTCAAGTTAGACTGACTGTAGCTATCCTGTCTCTCGTTATGAAATCAGGTTATAGGAAACAACAATCTCATCATGGGCTCTAGTCATATTGCTCATGATTGCAAGTTAGGAAACAATAATATATTCGCAAACCATACGCGTCTAGCAGGACATGTTGTGGTTGAAGTAAGTCCCTTTTTTTTCCCCCCCTTTCCTGTAATAAGATGACTTCAATTCTCGACCTTAGTTTTGCAGGATGAGTTTGTTTGAAGTTAGTTTAAGTGCTTCAATGCAGGACTATACTCACACTGGGGGAGGCGTTGCTGTTCATCAGTTCTGCCATATTGGCTCTTTCTCTTTCATTGGTGGTGGTTCAGTGGTATGATCAGTGGCTTATTGTCATATTTCAAATAAGCCGTTGCTAAAATCCAACATGGACCTGGGGTAGTGGAACCACTGCTTGGAATGTACCAGTACTTGAAGTGGTGCCTAGTTGAAAATGAATTGTTGTTTTCCTGAACAGTAACACATATGCTTAATTAATAGACTCTATTGTTCCATAAGTCTTTCCTCAGTGATAGAGTGTCTATCGTGATTTCCTGTTTTCACCAATGAGCTAGATGATAAGTACTTTTGGTTTCCAATATTGGTTTTATGTTGCCTGAAGGTTGGACAGGATGTTCCAAAGTACATGATGGTTGCAGGACACGGAGCTGAGATTCGTGGTTTGAATCTGGAGGGCCTTCGACGTAATGGATTCACATCTACTGAGGTTTGCATTTACCGAAGATATATTTTAACTAAAGTATTCTATGTTAATTTTAATTTTTGATGGGTGAACGAGCTTGTATTACTTTGGGCAAGGACTTAGATTACAAGCCTAAGAACAACTTTCAGAAAGATTTTCATGCCTGTTGGTAAGGATGTTAGAGGTTTTGAAGAACGTCTCGCAGAAGTGGTAAATCCCAACTCAATCTGTTCCGCCCCACCACCAAAAAAAAGGGGGAAAAAGAAAAAAGAAAGAAAGCAAATTTCAAAATGTTTTCTGATGGAAGCTCTGTCTATGTTTCAGGAGCACGATGAAAAACTGGCAAATGTTCCTGCAGTTCGTTACATGGTACATTCTATTCGTGATTCTTTTGAAGAAAACCGGCGAGGAATATGCAAATATAGACAATGGAATAGCTCTTAAATCCATTTCATAGTGAGTTTCTATATCTCTTATTAAATGCAAAAAATAGACCAATACTTTTATTTCCTCCTACAGCTTGGGTCCCAAAACTATTTTAATTAGCACCTGAACTCCAGATGAGAGGAGTGAATATTTAGTCTTTCTTTCTCTCGTTTCTTTTAACAAAAACAGACCTAGTGAATAGAATACATATGATTCTTTAGGGGTGAGCAAATAAAATATCTTGTCAGTTGGTGACAGATACACGTGCATTATTGCGCTTGTGACACTCATTCTTTTTTATTTAACTTTAGGACTTTGAGTAGCATAATGTGTTCTTTTTTTTTTTTTTGGGAACCGGAGCATAATTTGTTCTTATAAAGGTATATTTAAAATAATGAGTTTAATGCCCCAGTTACAACTTGTCCTACTTATATAAATGTAAAATGGAAATCTTAATATACCACGACCGTATTTTTGCTTTCTAGATAGAGAGAGTGAGAAAGCAATTACTTTTCATTGCTGCAGTTGCTGACTGAATTTTTTTTCTTTCTCAGAAGATTAAGCCTAACTGCCGATATCTTGGCAGATGTTGAAGGATGTGGGCTAATATTGTATGAAGACTTTAGCAGGCATCTCTTGACTTGAGTTAATTACTTTGAAGGTTGATTCTTTCGCACTTCTCCTTATTAAATTAATCTTTGCAGTGATAAAGGCTGTATTACAAAGCAAAAATGAGGACATGAACTACAATGTTCCTTTTCTTTTTTCTTTTTTGGTGTGTGTGTTTGTTTTGGGGTTGGATGAACCATAATATAATTATGTAAAGTAATGAACGGTTGAGCTTGTGTTGTTTCTTGTTTCATGGAAATTAGCTAAGCAATTTTCTTGATATGATGACAAAACTCAGTTAGTTGCTTCAAGTGTTCAACAATTGTATTGACCATTTTTAGAGTACAAGCGTATTGGTAGAAAGCATTGAATTCTATGGATTTAGAAACTTTCTTTGGGATTTGAATTCTTCTGCCTTTTCAATTACATTGCATGGTGCAATTTCCATACTATAAGCTTACTTGAATAATATATTGGACTCTGGATTTAGATATTGCTTTTCTGATAAACAAATCCATGCAAATATCTCTCAGCTGACCTAGACTTTTCACTTCATTTTCATTTATTTTTCTCATGTCTGTTAGGCCTTGATGCTAATTGGTCACTACCTTGAATTTGATCGCTTACATTGCTTAAAGATCAATTCGACGTAACGGAAATTAATGTTGACTTTATCAAAGAAATGCTAATATTCAATCGTTTTGATAATTTCCTATAAAAATTGGTTGATTTGGGATGCTTAAGTCAATCCAGATATAGTTGATCCAAATTTTGCAACGTAGCTTCTTTTCCTTCTCGGGGAAATAATGCACCTTCCACACTGGTCTGCTTTGAGACTATGTTTGGTAGGGACTTTATATTAGGAAAATGATAAGTTGACTCTACTAGTCCTTGAACTAAGGAAAAGATGTAATTTTGGATCTTAAACTTTAAATTGTGCTATATTTGTCCTTGCTATATTTGTCCTCAAATTATTAAAATATTTCATTTTAGTCTTTTGTTTGATTATTATTAGAATGAGCACATAAGTTGTTTTTTTCATTCTATATTAGTGATTTCAACAAAATATTGTATTTTGAATAGCTCTACGTTACATTATTGTTCAATGTGCATCTAATTTTTATTCAATTAGTTATTTTTAAATTGCTTCACTTCATATTCTAATTTCTTTATAATGCTAAATTATATTTTTGAATATGAAAAAAGTACTATAGAATAGTATATGTGTCTCGTATGCTTATTTTGTTAAGAATAAAATGAATATATAACAAAAATGACTAATATGGTCATTTATCATTAGGAAAAATATTATCATTTAGTGTAAATACTACTTAGGACTGGTCAGATTTGGGTTCTTAGGTTGCATGAGAATGTTCACTTGTAATTGTAAATTTGTAATAAGAGTATAAGACTCTCTTGCATTTTTTAAGTAATTTGGTCACAGATATGACCATTTTGATGCCCATGTAGGAACCCAAAAAGTGGAGAGAACAAGGTTTTGGATTTTTCTAGTATTCAAAACAAGAAACTACAACGTATTCAAAGCGTTCCACAAAGCAAAGACTTTTTATTTGACATGATTGGCAATTTGCAGTGTAAAAGAAAGGATGACTGACTTTAACTAGACTTACCAAGTTTGATTAAAAATAACTTTTAGCTTTTTCCTTCTTAAATTCCCATTCCTCTGACTAAGAAGAAAACTACGATTTTGAAAGTTATCCCTTTATCAAATAGTAAAGACACTACTTTGTGGAATCTTGTATTATTGTATTCAATAATGCAATTACTTAAAACAAACTTCGAGTACAAATGTTCTTTCGCCTACTATTTCAATCATTCCCCTATACAAATTAGTAACTTTGGATTAAGATAATTAAAAAATTGAAAGTAATATTACCCTTTATGTGGGTTCTGGCCAGATCAATGACATCAGCTTTTTTTTTTAAGAAGAAAAAAATGATGCTGAGTGCTGGTACATTGGACATTCTTCATATTCTAGTTACAGTCTGGATTATGGTCTGTGATGTAATCTTTTCTTTAATTTCAAGTGGCCTGATAGTGATATATAATTAGACTTATATAATATCATCCTCAAATGGGATTAAAAAGCCAATTGCTGAGTTCATATAAAACTAGCAGTTGTAATCCTTGATTTGAGTACGACCCATGCAATAACCTGGCCCGTTCTTTTTCCTTCCTTCAGAAAATTCAAAAAATTTTGAATGGAAGTGCTCCATTTCCATGCTGCCCAATAACTAGTAATCAGCAGTTTCTAGTTTTTTTTTTCCTTCTTTTTATTCCTATTTTGGCAATCCGAAATTGGAAACCATCTCCCCTAATATGCAAAGTCATTAGAAAGATAGCATGCGCTAGTTTTTACTATTTAAACTCAAGACCTCCTGTTCTGATACCAAATCAGAGACGTCTATTTTTTTTTTTTTTTTTGAATTCTTACCTCTACCAGCTAGAACACAACAAAGGGGTGAGTTTAAAGAGAGACTAATGGGATTGGACAGTTAAAGAAAATTTTTACAGTAGCCAAATCAAAAAAGATTGGACTAGTATTTCTACTCTACTCAATAATTGGCTCATACTAGAGTGCAACATTTGAAACTTTAAAAAAAAATTAGAAGATGGAATGTGAAAGGTGATAAGATACATATTCAAAGGCAGTGCTTTTCACTTCAGCAACTTACACTGATGATACACTTTTGGCCATTTGCTTCTCATAAAGTTGATGCCTTTTGGGTTCGTATGGAAGCAGTAGTTATAATAAACAATTATTTCTAATCAATCTTACACCATTATTATTAAATGTCCATGATTTAACATGACAATGATTTAGCGAGTACATAATTAAAGTTTCTGTTGGTAACAATTTTAAAATACCAAATCTTTTTAAAAGAGATACATTCTGATTATAGTTGCCTCAAAAGTCATTTTCACTTCAATTTTTGTATCATTAATCTTAAGCTCACCATTTTTTGCGTACCAAAATCTAAGCTATCTTATTGGACAATACCCGACTGCCCTATCCTCTGAACACATGAATCACCATCCATTTTTTTGGTGCTATTTTCAGTACCCCAAAACTCAACTAAGAGAAAATATTGACTGGAGGGCTAATTTTGACCAAGTCGGATCTTGATCAAACTCATCCTTATACGTGTGATGAGATTAAAGTTTGAGGAACCCAAGTTTTAATATATTTGAACTATCAATTCCATTGGGTCCCTTTGTGATAATGCAGATATCGAGCTTTGACACAGATAGCAGACTGATTTATAAAAGAATTAATATTAAAAAGGGATTGTAACTCTAAGAAAACTGAAAGGTCTGATGATAAGCTTAATTAATTAGCAAAATGGAACATGTAGATCAAAGAGTATCACCAACTTCACACACATATATGTAGAAAATGAAATAATGTTTATTATATGTAACACAAGCAAGTTATTTAATTCCTAGTCAGACAAGATTAGAAAAACAATTCTGGGCCATTATCTTCTGGCTTCATATGAGAGAAGATTCCTTAGTATAATAATGCCAAATGAATCCAAATAAAATGGCCAGTCTTTCCTGGTTCAGACAAGCTAGGAGGATTTTAAAAATTTCTCAAGTTGGCTTCCAGATTCATTGATACTTAAAAAAAAATGAAAATTTATGTATAAAAATATAAAATCCCGTCAGCCTAAAATCCATGACAATTTAAAATAATAACATATAACTAAGACAAAAGCTAGTTGGCTGATATATCTATCCAATATATTATATCTCATGAGTCTCTATCTATAATTCAATTTCTTATGTATTAGTTTACCTATATTGGAAAGGGAATATCCTGAAGCTCTCCTTCCTTTACTCAAAACCCAGGATTCTATTTGTGAAAATAGTACCTTAGCCAAAGTCATTAGCCATAATTCATTGGACCAAAAGAAAACTGATGTGACGAGTTAAAGTATTGTAAATGTAATTAACTGTATTTTCTTTGTTATCATTATATATGTAAAGACATATGTATATATTTAATTAACTAGTCCTGTATATTGATTGAAATGGTATATTTTTAGGACAGAGAACTGATATGCAAGACTGATAAAAATGGTGTAGTCTAATAATTCTGTGAGATATAAAAAATCCCGAGAAGGGTCATATATTTGGAAGTGATTTAAGTTGTTTTGATAATCAATCTGAGGTTTTGAGCATTAATTTCGTCCATTTGTTCGAATGGTTGAATCAAGGACATATTTGAAAGGTTTCTTCAAGTTCCGGAAAAATTACTTTGCTTTGACATATAGAATTTCAGCCAGAGACGTTGACTTGTGAATGAAGAATCTAACTTTCCCCAAAACTTTTGGTAGAAAACAATCTCTAAAATTGAATATTTATGTCTAGAATTTTATTTTATTTTTCTAGGGGTGAAATTTCTTTATCCTGATAATTAGGCTTTGATAGTCTGGCTGCATTCTAATGAATTTCCTACGAAAGTGGTACCTTTGGTTGATTAATATCAACTTTCAAAGTTCCTAATTTTCCATGCCATTTCTTCTTTTTTAAATAGTCACGTACCTACCTACCTCCAAAGATACGGATGATCACCTCTCTTTACAATTAGTACTATTACGTATTAAACGATTAGTATACGACTTAAAATATACACATCTAGCTTTCAGTTATTTATATATATATATATCTATATACATTTTTACATATGCCAATTAAAGATAGTTCAATTGGTCCAAGATTTGAGAAATATATGTGTGATTGAAAGGTTGGAAGTTCAAGTCTTCGTAGGATGTGTATTATTTTTTTTAAAATTTATAATAAGTAGTAATTATTAATTAAGTCTCTTTTTTTAAAAAAATACATTTTAATATAAGTGCATATATATATATATATGCACATCCATATATACGCATAAATGTATATGTAATATATGTACATATAATGTTTATTAAATACTGAGTGTGCATTCAAAATATATGAAAAGTAAAATTAAAGGATCTGCAATGTATGCATGAGATAATACATAAGCTTTATACGAGAGAGAGGTGGGGAAGGGAAGTATATACCACTTATACATACTCCCGACCCCTATGTTTAAGGACACAGTACTCCAAAGGACAAAACTTTCCTGTATAAGATAAGCTTTGTTCTCTCTATATATATCATTAATATATATCTACATATATTATGTGTATATTTATATATATTATATAGATATATATATCTAGAGAGAGAGAGAGAGGTTTACTTTATTTTAAAGAGAAGAGAAGAGACTGTACTTAGGGTATTATTTGGGAAAAATATCCAACAATAACATATGTAGAATATCCAATCATCTTCTCTTGGTGTGCATCCATTTTCATAACACCCCACCTCACCCCATCATCATATATACCACCAAACATTTCACTCACTCGTATTCTCTCTCTTATCCCTCTCTTTCTCTCTCTCTCTCTCTCTCTCTCCTTGAGTTTGGAATTGTGGGGGTGTCGGCCGTTATAATAAGTCTTTTGTGAGAAATCATAAAGAGATTACATAAGTTTTGAGCTCTTTATTAATATTTTTGGCTGAGAGAAAGACATGGGCAGAAAGTGCTCACATTGTGGACACATTGGCCATAATTCAAGGACCTGCACCAATTACAGGGCCACTTCCTCTACTACTACTACTTTTGTTAATAATGCAAATTCATCACTTAGGCTCTTTGGGGTGCAACTAGACATAATATCATCTTCTTCTGCTAATTCTACTTCTTCCATTAGCATTAATGCTATGAAGAAAAGCTTCAGCATGGACTGCCTCATGCACTCCTTATCTTCAGCTTCTTCATCCCCTTCTTCTCCCTTGTCTTCCAGAATTGCCCTTGATGAAAACATTTCTGATCATAAATCCGCTTCAATCGGTTACCTCTCTGATGGTCTCATTGGTCGAGTTCAGGAAAGAAAAAAGGGTAAGTAAATACAATTGGAAACAATATGTTCTATACTATAAATTTGGTTTTATAGAGCTTTATGATATTCAAATTATATATGTGGCTCCTGACAATATTTTGGATGATTACATTTGTACATATAGGAGTTCCATGGACAGAAGAAGAGCATAGGACATTTTTAATTGGGCTTGAGAAGCTAGGGAAGGGAGACTGGAGAGGCATCTCTAGAAACTATGTCACAACAAGAACACCAACCCAAGTTGCAAGTCATGCTCAGAAGTATTTTCTGAGACAGGCAAGCCTCAACAAGAAAAAGAGAAGATCAAGCCTCTTTGACATGGTATGTCAATAGATACCAGATACGTATATACTTGTACTTTTTCCATATATTGTTTCCTCTCTCTCTCTCTCTCCGTGTGTATACATATGTAATCAATTGTTTGTACTGAAAATGATGACAGGTCGGAAGTGGTCATCACAATACTTACAGTTTCAAGCCTAGTGATGATCCAAATACTCCCTTCTCTAGGCCAAAGGATCAAAATTATCAAAACGGTACCACCGTTTTGCCTGTACTTCTGGAACTTAGTTCTTCACAATCTAGACAAAATTTAATGTCAGATCATAATATTCATCAAAAACCAGTTGACTGTCCTCAACTGGCAGCTTCTCATCACAATCATGCTGTGCCTGTTTTGCTACATGGACTATTTGCATCCAAATCCATGGCCACTCCCTCAAATAATGCTGCTGCTGCAGGGCCTGATCTAGAGCTCAAGCTTGCTGCAGGGCCAAGGCCTAATAGTTTGGAACAAAATAAATCATCCACCCCAGGTCCCCTCCTTGTTGGCCCTATTACTGTTACATGACATGCTATTATTCACTTAATATATAAACCATAGAACACAAATCATTTTGCAGTCTTTATATCCAAGGAGGTAGAAATACTACACCAAGGAAGATCAAATTCACAGAATTATACTGGCACTTTAGTTAGAATGTCTTAACCGATCAGGTGGCCGGGCCGGCATAGGATGAATATCTTTATTTTTTTTCTTTTTTTTTGTTGTTAATTTTCCTTTCATGGAATAAACAGATGTATCAATGACACCATTATGGAAATAGTAGTTATGACCATGGTAAGTAGAATATATAATTATATATATATATATATATAT